>OY365814.1:8377508-8561494 GCA_959347315.1 Bimastos eiseni
AAAAGCCACCCGGACAAAAGCCCCCGGACAAAAAGCCCCCCGGACAAAAGCCCCGGACAAAACCCCTCCGATTTTTGGTAGGACATTTGCTAGCCGGACATAAGCCCCCCTAGTGTGAAGTGTGAACGGATGATGACAAGTTATATATTTAACTGCCATTATGTAAAATATATGAAAACAAGCAACTAATTATCGTGTCGTATAAGAGACAAAGTGAGTCCAGTTCTGAATCTTTATTTATCCTGCTGGATGCATGAATACTGCAAACAGTCCGTGACCCGCCTTAATAAGCGGTGTAGGTTGTCTTCTAGTAAGCAGTTAGGCCTACAGTTGGTTGGTAAACTGTCAGTGACACGCGATAATCATCTCCCGTTAATAAAAGAGAGTCGGTGAATACCTCTGTATAGATGATAATCTAAGGTTATAAGCGGTGAAGGTCAGCTAGTAAGTATGCTTACAGATGATGACACTCAGTCAGTGACACGCGATAATCATCTCAGTCTGAAAGAGGTGAAGAGGTAAAGAGGTGAAGACCCCTATAGATGAAAATCTCAGAA
Organism: Bimastos eiseni; assembly: GCA_959347315.1. Lineage (NCBI taxonomy): Eukaryota > Metazoa > Annelida > Clitellata > Crassiclitellata > Lumbricidae > Bimastos > Bimastos eiseni. The sequence goes on from OY365814.1 coordinate 8,378,066, forward strand.
ATGTGTGCTTATTAAACGAAGACTTCTAACATGCACACAAATGGTTCGTAATATGAGGTGTGTATGTGTGTAATAAGTTTATTTAATGACATGAATGCGTCGTTAAATAAACCTATTACACACATGCACACCTCATATTACGAACCATTTCGTCTTCAAACTTTGCAGGTATTGGAACCAAAGCAATATGTCAACCCGGTAAAAATAGATATTTTACAGGTTTAGTAACACTCAGCCGACATGGACACATCCATGCACACGTATATATTGTACATACAACCATGCATCATATGCACACACATACAAGCATGCATATATAATTTGGGCGAGCTTATGATCTACCTTGGGGGGGGGGGGGCTTTTGTCCTAGTTGGGAGGGGCTTTTGTCCGGGGGGCCTTTGTCCTGGGCTTTTGTCCGGGGGCTTTTGTCCTACACTCGTGCTGAAGATATGCAAACGAACAAACCTGATCTCATGTACGCAACCACAAACTAGTTAAATACGTTCTAGAATGCATTAGCGAAGTAAGTAACGGTGTTATAAAAAATGAACTATCAAGAACCGAGAAGTTCGATAGTCCAAGGGGTGACGATTTGGGAGCTGCACACGTGGAGACGTTGGGACCGTTTTCGCAGCATACGTTACACAATCGACAATTCGAGTAAGTGAAGATTCAGTTCGTTCCCTGCAAATGTTGTGGGTATTATGAGGGGATGCAGTGATTTCGTTGCTCTTGAATTTGTTGTCAGCAAACGTCGTTTAAAATGTAATATTTAACCTACGTTTGTCGTCAGCTTACTCCATGCTTTTCAATTTCTTAATGATGTGATGAAGTTGTTGCAAAAAGTTTGTATGGTTACTTTGTTCTTGCGAATTAGGCTCACATTATTTTCATATATTTGATTATTGTATCCAGGTAAGTTTCCATCATTAGAAGATGCCTTTGAGTAACCAGATTTTTATTCGAATACATTTTCATCGTCGAAGCAATTAGCCTCAGCAGAACCTGATAAACTAACTGAACTTATGATCAGTTGCGATGTATTTCATTCTCATCATCGATTTCCCGCACTAAACAGCAACATTCAAACTCATTATGGCGAAACCTGATTTGTCCACCAATGACTTCAATTATAGAAATGACTTATACAATGCGAAGCATGTATGCACTCAAGCATAAGCAGTGTCATTGTGACAGTTATATCCTAAATTAATAAGAGGTTTTATTCCTGCAACTATTCAGCACAACTATATCCCTTGATTAATTAAGGAATCAATGGAATGCGCTAAGCAATCAGAGGTTAAGAACTTGTTCGATATCTCTATATACCGTTACTCGGTAATCGTGTCAGAGGATATACTCGAGTCCCCACAATCCACATCGGTTGCTGTTACTTTGTTTCAACTATCAGTTGCTAGGCCTACGATCGGCTGCAAACAGTGAAGTTTATTAAGAAACCTTTAAGGTCTAAGGACAAATATTGAATCAGCAAACGACCTTAGACCTTTTTACTTCAGTTTCTTGAGGTCAAATGAAGGAAATACCTTGCATTGTGTTTCAGAACGGACTTTATTCAGCTCTGCCGTTCATAGGACTTTGGGCCAACATGAACATCTCGCCAATTATTGCCGACCACCTGCGTTCCAAAAGGATTCTGTCTACAGTGGCAACCAGGAAACTTTTCAACTCTATAGGCTAGCACTTCCATATAAGTATGCACGAAATAAGGAATTTCTGGAATAGAGCTGCATATAGGAAATCCAAATCGAAAAACAGTGGGGCAGCCTATTTATAATATAAGTTAACCGAAAGGTACGTGTCAGGCTGAAACTAAATGATAAATAAACGAAGCAGAATAAATAGATGCTGGAAGAGAGTCCCAAGAGTGTTCATCAGACGTGTGCCTGTATGTCTTACTTTGCGATACCTGTCAGAAGAGAGTGCATCATTTACAAGTGATGATCTTAAAACATGGGAAGATAACGATAAATATTATGAGTAGGTCACCAATATGCATACGGGTAATATATATATATAAATATATATATGGCGAGTTTAAAATTGTCGTATTTGACATAAAAACTGTTTACTGGTCTAATTTAGTAGTATTTGTAATAATTATCTTTGTCTCATTAGGTCTGTTTGGAGCCGCTGTCTTTCTGATCGGATTGAGCTTTCTTGACTGTACGCAGACGGGACTGGCGGTGGCACTCCTAACAATGGGTGTCACAGTAAACGGATGTACCTTCTCTGGGTACTTTGTCAACCACATGGACATTGCCCCCAAGTACGCCGGAACCCTGTTGGGCATCTCAAACGGAGTGGGATCCATGTCTGGATTCATCGCGCCCTACGTTGCCGCTGTACTCACGCAATCTGTAAGTCCTAACGCATTTAATTCAGTGAACTGGATTGACTGATCTGACCAATTAACTATTAGAGGGCAGATATACGCAGCTAGATAAGCGAGGGAGATATAATACAAATAACAAGCAAAGTAAACTATAAACATTATATGATTGATCATAGACAGAAGCATTAGCTCCAATTTCCTCAGTTTTCTGATCATTATCATGTCCATATAATCATGTTCATGATCCCCTATGAGTAAGTTACCCCTAACTCAAGGGTGAGTGTCCCTTCTCATATAAGTGATCGAGGTCCTGGTTAATGCCAGGCCATACATTTGGCCACATTTCTACTGCAACTAAGTCATTATTCATATAATTGAAACCTAGTGATTTTTTACATAATTTTACAGTAGATGGGTAACAAAGTTGTAGACTCTTAGTTGATGGCAGTCGCTTGTTTTCCAGCAAACACGTGAATCCTGGCAGATCGTCTTCTTCATCGCTGCAGCCGTCTATTCATTTGGGGCTGTTATGTTCATTGTTCTTGCTGATGGGGTCATTCAACCATGGGCCATAGATCCAGTCTCACCAGAGATTGCTATAGAGACGAACTCAGTAGACAACACTGGACTCATCTACAGGCCAAGAGAGAGCGAAGACTCTGGAAAAACCCTACTTAGTAGGGCTTAAACTTTCTGATCTCATAATCATGGAACATCGTGAATCTGTTTTACCTAGAGTGATCAAGTTGAACTTCAGACTAACTAGAAGACTAGTTGAATTGACTTATGCTGCTTAAGTGCGAATGACGGGCTACCTGATTGACTTCGCTATTTAACTGTATTTATTTAGTTTAAATTATTCCTTAGGCCTCCTGTAGATGGTGGGGCTGCAAACATGCTGATTTTTTGGTTGTTTGGTTGTTTTTTTTACAAAGAAACAAAAGATATGAAAAATGACAGACAACTTTTCGGTTTTTGGATTTTTTAAATATTTCTATTCAATTTACTATTATTATTTTTTGACTAATTGTGTGTTATCTAGTCCAAAATCAAGCTAAATTAATTTTTAAAACGAGTTGGAGCTCTTTTCATGCTGTGTCTGATGTTTTTTATAACAAAACTGTTGTGACAAAATCCAAAGGAAGGCTAAAAAACAAAAAAAATAAAACAAATTACAATAATAAAAACAAACAAAACAACTTTTGATTTTAAAAAATCTTGATTTTGCACCCCTGGTAGATTGTGACTTACTTACTCATTTGAGTTTCTGAGTTATATCAGTGGTCACTTTCTTACTTACTGACTGTATTTAGCCAGTCATACTAGCAGTCAGTGAGTCATGTATGTCGGTCAGTAATTAGGACCAAGCTAGACTCGACTTGTTCAATTCCGTCATTACCCTGACCGACTTTGACGTATGAACCGTTGTATAACTCATATTAGGCTGAGTGCCTAATTTGTGCGTAATTTGATTGCACTGCTGATATCCTCACAAAAGGACGTTTTATTCAAGGATTTAGGCGAAATGCATTCAGTATATACAGTATGTACACGAACGTGAATTATATAATTGTGTATATTATATAGAAGAAGAGTATTATGGCTAAACCTCTGTAGGGTCCAACAACGGGCGTCGCGTGGCAGCAGCAGTTGGGGCGAACGCCCTGGGAAAACCTTAAGTTCCTTCCCGTCTTCTTCTGGTACCTCGGAAAGCCGAGCTCCGAGGTTTTCCCCGTCTTCTTCATGATTGTCCGCTGGGTAAGACCTACCCGGTCTGGCGCAGGATTTAAGACTGCCCCAATGGTAGAATCAGAGTCACTACGCTAACGATGAAGTCACACACGTTGCTCGACAAATCTTTTATATTGTAAAGTACAGCAGCGACAGAAAAAGAATAATAGTCACGATCAAATAATCGACAGCAGACTGCCAACGACTCTACTGACTGCCAATGACTCTACTGACTGCCATAGACTCTACTGACTGCCAATGACTCTACTGTCTGCCAATGACTCTGACTGCCAATGACTCTACTGACTGCCAATGACTCTACTGACTGCCAATGACTCTACTAACTGCCAATGACTCTAACTCTCTCATTGACTGACTACTGAACTCTGCCACTGACTAATCAACTGACTGATTCGGACTGCTCTCTATCTCGGACTGCACTTTCGGACTCTCCGACTCGGAATCTCTCTCTCGACTGAGCTATGCAGTCTCTTATATAGTCTTCATGGTGTTGCAATGCTACAGGAAGGTAGCATTGCTACAGGGGTGTAGCATTGCTACAGAGGTAGCTACAGAGGCGTAGCACAGATTGCCTTCCAATATGAACTGGCAAAACGCCACAGTATGTATGTAACTAACTAACTAATGAACTAACGATGTGTGTTCCACACCTTAAATCCTTTTCGCTGGAGACCGTGATCGTGTTCAGCAGAGCATAGAAACTAATGATGTGACACGGAAGGAGAGGCCAGTGGCTCTGTCACTTAAGGGTTGTGGGTGGGAGAAACAGAGGGAGGGAGGGTGGGAGTTAGATAGAGAGCGAGACTCTATGAAGGAGAGGAAGAGACACATACATAGTCAGAGAAAGGCAGACAGGTAGAAAGACAGAGAAATAGAGAGGGACATAGAAGGGCAGGAGAGAAAGATAGAGAAACAGATAGAGATAGAGAAAGAGAGAGAGAGAGAGGAGAGCAAGAGGAGCAGAGACGGAGACAGAGACAGAGACAGAGAAAGAAAATTTAAACGAATACTTTTTAGCAACCGAGGAAAAACATAGGGCTTTGCGATCCCAAAATAGTGCCCCTTATCCAGGCCCCAGGCGTGAAGTTAAAAAGTCCTTGCCTCTCTCATGGCCAGTTGTATGTGACACGCTCAAGAGTAGGAACTTAAAAAGTGTGTCTTAGCTCCAGGAGGAAATCTTTATATCTATTGTCTCCACCAACTGAAGTTCAACCCAAGCGAAGGCGGGTACTTCAGCTGTTAGATATATGTACACGGGTTTGTCTTTCATTATAGAGACGACTTCTTTACAAATGAAGGTTAGATGCAATAGGCAAGGATGTATAATCCGAGCCTGTGCGTTGTGATGACGATGCTGCTGCTGCTGCTGCTGATGATGACGACGACGATGACGATGAGTCGATGACGATGATGACGATGACGATGAGTTCACTGCCCGAATGCAGGTCTATTGGATTTTATGCCAACGAAGCAGGAGTGATATGGTTCCCCGATGCCTCCTTCGTCATCGACCATAATATTTTGAGTGAGTATCTGGTTCAGGGTCGGTCACTACGCAGTGGCCTGTGGTAGATGCTCTCCGGTTACAGAGCACAGGCCACATCGCTAGACCACGCGTCCCACTTTGTACCGATTAAATATGAACCAAGCCTTGCGTGTTGAGTCAGATCATCTGATGGCGGATGAACCTCGGTCTGCCACAGAACCTGATTAACCGTTGTAGGGTACTTTGAACTTCTGAAATGTAGTTCAGATGCGGATTTTCTCAAGAAGTTGTTATTTCTAACAGCAGCATCTATAGTCAGCGCTGATCTCATGACCCCCGATGTTATCGCTGTCTGTTCAGAGTCTATTGTTATTGTCTGTCGCAGATTTCGTCGCTCCGGATATTAGTTTTGAGGCAAGTATAACGATTGTACTATTGTATGCAATATAGGGCTAGAGAAGATTAGACGAAAAGAGAGGAGAGGCTGAGAGAAGAGTCGACGATAGGAGAGAAGGGAGACGAGACGATCGAGAGAAAAAACTATGGGAGGAGGAGAAAGGAGGGACATGAGAAGAGATGAAAAAAGAAAGCATGAAATGAGATATGAAGATAGGAAAAGAGAGGAGAGCAGATGAGAGGAGAGGAGAGTAAATGATGGGAAAGGATACTAGAGTATGGTAGGTTAGAGTTGAGCAGAAGAGAAGAGCGATGCGCAGAGCAGACACGTATAGCTTAATGTGATGCATGAGCTAGAGATGACGAGAGAAGAATCGTTGAGAGAGAAGGTGATAGAAAAAGAGAGAGAGAGTAAGAGACGAGAGGAGATATGAGGAGACACGAGGAGAGGAGAGGATAAGAAATGAGGAGACTATAGTAGAGTTGAGCAGAGTTGAGCAGAGAGAAGCAGAAGGAGGAGGAGAATATATGAGAGGATATGAGGATAAATGAGAGGAGAAGAGGTACGTTTATCGTGGCTCCTCCGTGACGCAACTAAGGCCTTTTCCTCAGCTCCGACAGAAATTTGGGTCTTCGTTGTTTATCGGGCCTAAAGTTTCAAAAGCGACTAGGGCAAACAAGTGGGTGATTGCCATGTCACTGTACTTTCTATCTGTCTGTTTGCTGCCCCCTCGGCCGCGGTGTATGCTGTTCTGGACGTGTCTGGTAGGTATGAGACGGCCAGTGTGTCTGTCACCGTCAAGTCCCATAAGAGACATTTTCCAATGCGCCATGGGACAAGGGTGATGCCGTCCGGTCTTCTGCCACCTCTTCTAGCTATAGTCGGGTCATTCTATGGGGGGAAAGCACGTAACCCTAAAAAATGCGAACAAAGGTTTCTCAAACGGAATCGGATACCATTTTTCATGCTTATTAACATAGTAAAAGTCTACGCCAGTCTGACCATCAGAAAAGGGTCATTTTCAGGATGGCGTCCAACATAGCCGCCAACAGCTAAAATTGTAAATATCGAGAGAGCCATTCGATGTAAAAAGCTGTTTTTTTGTCATACCGTAGGCTTTATTGCATTCTTATCAACAAATAACCTATTAAGACCATAACACTGTCATCAATGTCTCACAGCCAACCGTTTTGCTAATGATTCGTAAATGGCTTTAATAAATCAGACACACTGTGCAATCTGTATCTGAAACATTATTATTAATATTATTATTATTGTTATTATTATCATTATTATTATTTTTTCAGTATTATCATTATTTATTGTTGTTATTAATCATTATTTATTATTGTTACTGTTATTATTGTTATTATTATTATTATTATTATTATTATTATTATTATTATTGTAATTGTTATTATTGTATTATTATTTTTACCGTTATAGGTTTTCGTCCCCAACGGGCTGAACAAAAGAGCCCCTGAACGCCACTGCATTAAAACGTTGTATACAAATAGATATGTAACCGTGATTATTATGAACTTTACATTACAATAGATAGCCTCGAACAAATTATATATATAGATCATTATTATACATTAGTTTTAGATGAACATTCACTAATTCAGACAGTATAGGTTCTGTCAGTCACTCGTGTAGGCTCTAGCAGTTACAGTCAACCCACATTCTAGGGATACCTTGAGTGGTCAGTAGTTGGCCAATCAAAGTAGTCTGTTCTAGGATAGGCCAGTTTCCTCTTTGGCTGAGGAAACTCACTTATATGCTAGAGCACTGTTAGGAACTTCGCAGTCTGACTTCCGAAATTATCAGGTAACTTAGTACGTCAGATCTGTCTATTATAGTATATATAATTTATTAATAACTTAGCTTCACGTTCAACCTCTAGCATCTCACATCATAGTCACCTTGCGAGTATTTATATCATTCTGTATTTAAGCAACCATATTTATGTTATACTTTATCTGTTCCTTGTTTAATAAAGATAGTTTGTATCTGAACTGTCTCTTCATGTGTAGTAAGTTTCTCCTGACATAATCTAACTTATTAAGTATATAATATAATAGTACACGGTGATTCATTAAAAAACGTACCCTTAGATATTTAATTGTAACTCCGTCAAATATCGGTTTATGTCAAAAAAATTTTAAGTGAACATAGAGGAATCAGTTCTGAATAGGAAGAAAGTTACAGTTTATGTTCAAATTGACCCCCTCGGGCAGTAACACACGCGCGAAGACGCCTACGCCACTGCCTGACTGACTCATCAATGATGCGCTGATCCATTTCATCCCATACCTCCACAATTCGGTGACGCAACTCGTCGACATCATGTATTCGATTTCTGTAGACTTTTTCCTGCATGACGCTCCATATCTTATAGTCCACTGGATTCAAATCAGGGCTATTAGGTGGCCAGTAATTAGGCGGGATGAAATCAGGTGTTTCAGTTTCGAGTAACGCAACGGTCTCCCGAGCTCTGTGCGCAGGAGCGCTATCCTGCTGGAAGATGAAATACTCCGTTATCTCACGAATGTCAGGCAAGAGACCCTGCATTAGTAGAACATCTCTGTAATATTGTCCATTAATCTTAACACCTGGTTCGATGAAATGGATGTTCGTACGACCGAGTGCAGATACCCCGACAGATACCATAAGGGACTTGCTGAAAGTTGGTCGAGTCCGCAAAAGACGATTTGCTGGAACGTCTCTCTTCCTTGTACCGGCTGAGACATAAATACGATCATTCTGACTGTTACTGGGTGCTGCCACAGTAAACAATTTCTCATCAGTAAACCAAATGAAATTCACTAAGCTTGCAGGATACAACCTCAGTAGCTGACGGGAACGTGTCAATCTTGCTTGCTTGTTGGCTGCTGTGAGTTCTTGAGCGTGTCGTTTCTTTAAACATCGCAAATGTAAATCATTCTTGACAATTCTCCAAACTGATGTCTGACTGATTCCTATTTCTCGAGCAATTTGTCTCTGTGTGCGATGCGTTTGCGGCATATCTTCCTGGCTGAGCACCAGCGATTCAACCTTTTCAGCATTGTCGGTTGTTGCTGCCGTACGCGGGCGGCCGCTGCCTGGTCGACGATGGAAAGACCCAGTTTTGTCGATCTTTGAAAGTAACGCATTTAATCCACCAAGAGTCCACTCTTTATCAGGAAATTTCTTTAGAAAACGTTTTGCACTGTACTTTTTATTTTTTCGTAAGAATGTAACAAATTGTTTATCCTCTTCGGTAAACACCATTTTTCGCGATATTTTCGTGACGTCATTAGTTTCGTCAATCGCGTTACGTCATTTTAGCTTGGTGTGTCAAATGATTTATGTAGCACTTGAATAGAATATCAAGCATCATTATTCTGAAATTTCATTAAAATTAATGGTCATTTACCTGAGTTATGCTAACCTATGTAAGGTACGTTTTTTAATGAATCACCGTGTAGATCTAGTCTAAGTAGAGCAACAGTGTTCTTACAGATAGACGTTGAAAAAGATGAGTTGTTTCGCGAGGGTCTCCCGTTGCCTGTGTCATACGGCAGCCCAGCTCTTGTAGAAACTCCATTCCAGTATGGTTTATGGGGCCCAGTGATTCGATGGCCACTGGCACAAAATCATGCGTGGTGGGGAGGGACGAGTACTTGATGCACTTTCGTTCTGCGGCATGTTCTGTTGCTTCACCGGCTGTTGATGCTGTCAGATGTACATAAGAGGATGCACATGTGTGAATGGCTATTTCGTCCCATGCTAGGTGTCTGCCTCTCGCCCATGGGATTAATGTGGCGCCATCTGGTCTCTTGCAATCGGTGCGGATCAGTCCCGATGGTTCTCTTGAACTCGGATTGTCCGCTTTCAAGAGAGCTCTCCAGATTATTTCATTGATGTCAGAGTGTCGTGCTGTTCTTCCCATTGATCTTCTGCAGACCAGACCGTGATGTCCACCTGGATCGACGCTCTCCCCGCATTGACATGGATGTTATTATTATTGTTATTATTATTATTATTATTATTATTGGTAGTTTTTTTCGCCCGGAGGTAGACATGAACCCACAGGGACTAGAATTAATATTATTATTATTATTATTCATCTTATTATTATTATCATAATGCTGTTATCGCCCATGATGAGCTAAGTGAGTGTTGGCAATGTCCCGAAGAGGCAGGCGGCGTTCCCACGCTGAAGAACAACCGAGATACGTTGGAACAGAAATGACGTCTCCATTGGATCGTTATTATTATTATTATTATTATTATTATTATTATTATTATTATTATTATTATTATCATTATTATTATTATTATTATTATGAGTTGATTTCATCTATTTAATGGTGATGTCGTCCGGAGTAGCCCTGCTCGTTGGACTCCTGAGCAGCGAAAGTTCCCTTGAAATTTATAATAATATAAAATAATATAAAAAATAATAATATTATTATTATAATATTATTATATATAATAAGGAACCGTCAGGTCTTTCCAGATTAGATGGAAAGAGACCGGACGGGCAGACCCTGATACCGTGGAGTGGGGGGCGGGCCTTACTTTGAGACGCAACTGTGATGGACACAGTGGCCGCTTCTTATATCCCCGAGACAGCTTCCACAGCTGGAGGAGCGGCGGAGATAGCAGCCACAAGGAAACACACAAAATATTCTGAGCTAGAGAAGAAATAAACTTTTGTTCCAATCGCTATAGAAACCTTCGGTCCCCTCAATAGTGAGGGCCTCGCCTTTCTGTCTGAGACTGGACGCCGACTTTCGACAACTACCGGTGACACCCGAGAGACAAACTTCCTTTTCCAGAACTTGTCTGCATTGATCCAACGTTTCAATGCGGTGGCTTTTCAGGGCACTATGTCAAGATTACAATCCACTGACAAGCGCGACCCAGATAGCCTGATGACAGATCCGTTGGTAATGCCAATGAATAATAATAATAATAATAATTATTATTATTATTATTATTATTATTTTCATTATTATTATTATTATTATTATTATTATTATTATTATTATTATACTTGCCGTATAATATGCTGGTCGATCATTGTAGGGCCTATTGCATTATCGTTTATTGGAATCTACATGTATGACTGGCGAAACTAAGCCATTTGATACAAGATTGCTGCTAGTTATAGTGCTATTATAATAAATATTATTTGTATTAATATCGTTATTATTTATCTCAGGTAAAAATGCTCCCTCAGAAACTAAACAAATTGATTTGGAATGCAATACAGATTGTTCTCTAGAAGACTCGCCCTCGTCCCAGCAATAATATTATTGCCGAGACAGCTTCCACAGCTGGAGGAGCGGCGGAGATAGCAGCCACAAGGAAACACACAAAATATTCTGGGCTAGAGAAGAAATAAACTTTTGTTCCAATCGCTATAGAAACCTTCGGTCCCCTCAATAGTGAGGGCCTCCCAGCAATAATATTATTGCTGGGAATAATAATACTATTACAGTCATCGCGAAGTGTTATATCCTATATAGGCCTACCATTGAGTGCAAAGACTGCGTTGTGCTTGGAAGTTGGAACACCCGCAGTGAACGACAAATCACAACATCGTATGATATATTATTATATTGAAATTATGATTAATGGAGCGTCTCATACACATTTGAACCAGAACCATCTTCCTATTAACATAAATGGAGGCGGTTGTGGGACTTCTGGCCTTCTATTGCAGTAGACCAACTGTCACTTTGACCATTTCGCTATCTAAACAAAAGCCACAAGAAGGCGTTCGAAGCCCAGTTAGCCAGCGTGCCTCGCTCGATCCAGAGAGCTACTTAAGTGGATATGTGTGAGAATCGTTGGAGATGGGCAATAGGCTTGGCTGCTGAATTAAGAACAGAATGCAGAGAAGAGACGTAGGCCTACCGGTACTTTCGGGAATTCGGAAAAGAGGGAATTACAGTTGTCTATAAGAGAGCAAATAAATTCAAGAACTTTAATGGAGGTACAGACAAAAGAAGAATCTATCCGTCATTGGTATTCTATGTGATTAGAGTCGACCAATTGCGCCAAACACTTAGAGTACGGTACTTTATGATAACAATCTAAACTGGAAAATATAGGCCTACAGTATACAGACCTCGTCCTAATTAAGTCTTGCTATTCTCAGTAGAAACAAATGAGGCTTGGAAACCATCTGCGTATTAATGGAACGCCCATTAGGCCTACTTCTGAAGCAACACATTAGGACATCCGTACAGTTAGACTGAGTGCAGCCTTAACACCAGAAATCACATCCACATCAAAACAAAATGAAGCCCCTAGAAATACATCTATTCTCTTAATTTGTCTGTAATCAGGTCAGAACAAAGCTGAAGTCAACTTAATGACTTTTGCTGAACTGGAATTGATTTGGAAACCGATGCAGAGACTACAGCGCTAAGCAATAAAAGATATTGACGAAGATAGGAGGAGACTGGGTTGAACATATTCAATCAGAGATAAAACATCAACTGAATTGAGAGACGACAGTGAAACACGCGTATATAGAGAGGTAGAGAGGAAGAGATAGACAGATAGATCCATATAGACATGTGTGTCATTATAAACAGAAGCTGACATAATCCATTGCGAAATAAGCCGAACAGCATAAAAGCATCTCTTAGATGATACGTCGTGTCATCGTCGAAGGTCGGTCGTTCGGCCCGTTCGGTCGGTTCGGTCGGTTCGGTCGTTCAGTCGGTTGTTCAATCGGTCGTTCGGTCAGTCGGTCGGCCAGTCGGTCTGTCGGTCACTCAGTCGGCCGTTCCGACGGTCATTCAATCGGTCGGTCGTTCAATCGGTCGTTCGGTCATTTGGGCGGGTGGTCGTTCAGTCGGTCGTTCGGTCGGTCAGTCGTTCGGTCTTTCGGTCGTTCGGTCGGTCAGTCGTTTGGTCGATCGTTCTGTCGGTCAATCGGCCGGTTGGTCAGTTGTTCGAGCGATCGATCGTTCGGTCAGTCGTTTGGTCAATCGGTCGGTCGGTTATTTGGTCGGTCGGTCGATCGTTGAGGAAAGTTCCTTTGTTGTCTGTCTGTTCCTGTCTTGTCTGTCTGTTCCTGTGTTGTCTATCTGTCTATCAATCTGAATGTCTTTCTCATTGGCACTTTGTCCTTCCTTCTCTAGACACAAGCCTTCTTAAAACAGTATCGGCGACCAATTTGTCTTGTCCCTCCACCAGAAAAAAATGGCTGAGTCTTTAATTGCTGTCGCGTATTATGTGTGAGCTTCCTTCCTGTTGAGTAATTTATCACTAAAGCAATTTGGCGCTTGTAAATCTCAGCGCCTACTATACAAAGATATATCGACCCAACATAATTATTATATATCAGGGCCTCTATAGTGTTTCAAAGTATGCAAATGTGAACTGCCACTCTCTGCTATGCCCTAAGGCCTTGGGATCGCTTGCAAGTCATTTCTGGTTTTGTCTACTAAAACATTATTCAGGAGATTTTACATCTGTGTTGATGGCGTCTGTGTCTGCTTGTGTGTGTCTGTTTATCTTTGCCTCTGTCTCTGTCTCTCTCTGTCTTTGTCTCTCTGTCTCTCTGTCTCTCTGTCTCTCTCTGTCTCTCTTCTCTGTCACTGTCTCTCGGTCTCTCGGCCTCTGTCTCTCTGTCTGTCTGTCTCTGTCTCTCGGTATCTCTGTCTCTGTCTCTCTGTCTCTGTCTGTCTCTCTTCTCTGTCACTGTCTCTCGGTCTCTCGGCCTCTGTCTCTCTGTCTGTCTGTCTCTGTCTCTCGGTATCTCTGTCTCTGTCTCTCTGTCTGTCTCTCTCTGCCTCTCTGTCTCTCTGGCTCTCTGTCTGTCTGTCTCTCCCTCTCCCTCTCTCTCTCCCTCTCACTCTCTCTCTCGCTCTTTCTGTCTGTCTGTCTGTCTCTGTCTCTCTCTCTCTGTGTCTCTCAGGATAACATGTATCCTGTACTGGTGTACTCCAATAAACGCCTTCAATGCGATGATCAAAATTTACCAATAATGTATATTCTTCTCTCGATCTCTTACGACTGATGGAGCGTAGCTATCTTTTTCATTCAATCCAATACATAAGACAACCTTCGAAAAGACAACTACATATATTATGATGATCTCTATCATAGCCCCATCCCATTCTTCTTGATGTCTTCTCTCGCTCACTCTCCTGCATACCCCTCGTCGCCTTTTCTTTCTCTATGCGCTACGTATGGGCCTACCCCAGAGAGCAGTTAAATGGACAACCTCGAGGTCAACAGTTCAGCACGCAACCATCAAGCATTTCTGTCTCCATTCGCACGGTCATTGTTTAACAGCCTTCAGCGAGTCCATTGTGCGCAATTCCCCAGTGCCAACAGTGTTCCATCGTATGGTCGTGTGTCCAATAATTATTGTGAACTTCAAATGTGTTTTATTGTAATCAATTGACAAAATACATCAGCAGAGAATCAACAAAGTACACTAAACATTGGCTACGAAGAGAGACCCAATAGTAGACGAGTGGTTTTAAAACCATCTGGCGCTACGTAATTTATCTCTTACCAGAGGAGTACCCTGCGCGCCGGACAGTGACCTCTGCAGACGACTTCTCATCAGCCTAGTTTTGGGCCCGGCAGACGAGCAGCCTCAGACGAGATCTTAGCGCATTTATTAGGTTTATAAGGCGCTATGTGAATGGAAAAATACATATACATTGAAAGTGTCTTGAAAATATCTTAGCTGGCTTTTAATAGGTGAACGTCTCTGGCAATAGTAAGTGCGCTTGTATGTCTATTATGGTAAGCTATTTGGGGCAACGGACGTTTCATCCGTGTACTGCCTGACCGTCGATGTCGGACCAGGTGCTGCCCTACATGGAGGACTGCAATGCTCGGGTGCTCGCAACGAAAGCGAAATTTCTATTTTGGCCTGTAAGCGACCTTGGGTCGTGTTCGACCCCGTAACATCGATGGCAGAAAAAGCACCCAGCTCCTCAACGCTTAACGAAGCGTCCTTCTCACCCGCATAACGTCTGGTGAGACCTCATCATCCGATCAGAGTGCTTCTCGGCAACCGCTGTCTGTGCGTTACTTTATGCTAGGCCTATCTATAGACACAGAAGGAATAGGTCTAAACATTCGTTCATTTGATGATTAGAAATCGTCACGATGATAGTGACTTCATCAGAGGTGACATCCAGTCGATGAGGTCATCTAATGTTGATTTTGAATTTTAAAAGATAGCTTGTTTTAGCAACAGGCCTAATAGGATTATTAGGTGTGAAGGTATGAAGACTATGTCATGATGGGTATTTTATGAAGGGCATGTCCTAAACTTAAACTAATATCTTAAACCACCGTTAGAGAAGAAATACAGGAGGAGAACGTCGTCCAGAGGCGCGCTTACAGAAAACGGGGCCATAGGCGCAAATATTTGTGGAGCCCTTCTGAATGTGTCCACTGAGTCTGATGGGCCGTCTATAAATGACGTCTCGTACCCATTGGAGGGGTCATACATCTGTAAAGATTTGTGATTAAAGGGAGGGAGTCTGAGATGTGTGACGTCACGTCATCACATCAAATATCGAAATACACAACTTTATTTTAAAAATTTCACTCAGTTAAACAGACTAACTGTGAGCCAACTTCTGGAAGCGAAGAGGCTCATATACGCAACCTTCGCTCTTACGAGCACAGCTAACAAAGCTGATATTGCTATTGACGTTAATAAAGCAATTATGAATTACCACAATATACTTGTCATGTGAATGCTTAGCTGCAAAAATAGAAACTATTTTATATTTAAGGTATTTCAAACTTGAGACATGATTTTGTATTAAATGTTTTCATTCATTCGGGGACCTCTTAGATGTTATTTTGTATTTAATGTTTAAATTAATTTATGGGCCCCCTGAGATGTTATGTTGTATTTAATGTTTTAATTCTAGTGAGGGCTCCCTGTTATGTTATTTTTTATTAAATTTTTTCATTCATTGGGGACCCTGAGATGTTATTTTGTATGAAATGTGTTTGTTCATTTAGGGGCTCCTGAAATTTTGGGGCCGTAGACGCATCGTCCATCCATTGCAATCTATAAAGCGTTGATGTGTCGTTGAAACAGGATACCACGATGAGGTTCATAGGGCAAAATATCTGGAAAATTGAATCCGCTTCTAGACGGCGTTGCGAAGGGGGAAGGTTGCATATAGATACAAGAGTCGTCGGGCTTCACTGACGAGACCTCTGCAGCTTTGGATGTTTTGTGTAGGCCTACTGCAGAGTCTGGAATCGAGGTAGCCCACATGCTTGCAACGACTGTTTGGACTGTTCCTGGTGATTATTTAGGGGGGGGGGCTTACAATCACCGTTGACGCTGTTTATTTTGGGTTTACTATGCTTGGGAAGTGCAAGGTGTAAGAAGAATGAATCGAAGGATTATGATATTCATATTCTGGCTCGCAGTAAGCAAAGTATATACAACTCGTTTGGTTAACACATCGAGGTTGCTTTTGCTGATTCCGTTATCTCATACGTGGAATAGGACCTTTATTTTGGACGAGTTAGAGAAATATAAACGCATGAAGGAGGATATCGTAGAGGAATTCTTCGTCGATCGAGTAAAATAATGGGAGATTAATAATGGGAGCTCCTCCCATTAAATAATGGGAGGAGCTAGTCAGAACTCAGAAGAATTAATCCCGATGGGTTTATCGATAACTTGTGGATCATTGAGAGTATCATGATCTGCAAGGCCTGAGTGTAGGACAAAAGCCCCCCGACAAATGCCCCCCTCCCCGGACAAAAGCCCCAGTTTCAGGCAGAACATTATACCCGGACAGCCCCCCTCCTTGTGGGGTTTTGGTACGTCCAATAAAATATCGGATATTGTGCACGAATAAACTCAAAAGGCGGCTTTGAGGTGAAACTGTCGAACAAAACAGATACCACCATGCCGTATAATTCAACCGAATAATAATATTCTTGTCAACTAAATGTTTTGATCTAGATCTGCAAAACCAATATCATACCTGCAAATCAAATGGACCAAATAGAAAGGCAGACCAATAATTATTGACTAAGCGCAAAGGGTCTATAAATTAAATTATAAATTAAGCACAACAATGCATTCAGAGTAGCCTACATATTAGATCAAAAAGACAAAGGAACAATAGAGACGTAGGCCAATATGTTTCGCTTAAAATTCCATATTTGCTATTTAACTATTTTACTACGACGCTACCTGAGTGGGGAACGGACAATTGCTCCACCGGACAAGTGCTCCACCAGACAATTGCCCCCGGTTAGACCATAAGGACCAAACTATAAATGCGTACATGCACACATACATACATGCAAAGAATCATGTATGTATGTATGTATGTATGTATGTATGTATTTATGTATGTATGTATGTATGTATGTATGTATGTATGTATGTATGTATGTATGTATGTATATTGGTATGTATGTATGTATGTATGTATGCAAGTATGCATACATACATACACACATGTATGTAAGTATGTATATATACGTGCGTATATACGTATGTATGTATATGCATACGTATACATATATACATACACATACACACATGCATACATACATGCGTACGTACATGCTTGTATGTCTGTATGTATACATATGCATGCATACACACGTACATGCACGCACGCATACATACATACATACATATATACCCGTATATACATACATGAATGCATGCATGCATGCGAACATACATATACATGCATATACAGGGGCAATTGTCCGGGGGACAATTGTCCTAGCCAAAATCGGGTGTCAATTGTCCGGGAGGAGCAATTGTCGGGGGGTGGGCAATTGTCCTACACTCATCTGAGTGACCGTATATAAACTCGAAGTACTGTCCAGGTGGAGTTACATGCAGGTAGTTAGAACTATAAGAAGCCCTCAAAACAGCAGTCGCATTAAACCCATTCACATTAGACGAAGGTTCTGTAAAATTAAGAACATTTTATTCTTAGGGAGCTTATGTCCTACTTTGGGAGGTATTTTGTCCTGGAGGTTTGTCCGGGAGTTGTTTGTTTGTCTGGGGTGGCTTTTGTCTGTTTCCCGCAAGGCCTTGTCCACAACCGCCAGAATAGGAAGAGTGGAGATTGAGAACAGATAAGCGCCCAGGCTTGAGCTGTTTTCGCCTCCGTGATCAATGTTCCCTTCTGATTTTGTTTAGATAGTGTGCGCGATAAATATTTTATGTGCAACATTTCATAAAGGTTTTGTGCGCAGGTTTGAGCTGAATGCGATGATAATAAAATTAAGATCGTATATTAAAGTCTATGATGACAAGTTCCCTATAACCTAAGACAAGTCCAGGCCTGTCTAAAATGTGTCTCAGAACAGACGATGCATACATCATGATTATGATCGTATTGCACGTAATTGTAATTAGCTATCACTTTATTTGCAATTTTTTATTCTGCTCACTGCTCAGCTATAGGATTACAGCTCATCTTTAAACTCCGCCACTGCTTGCAATCCAGTAGTACCAGTCCAGAGTCTGGGTAAAGAAGGAGGGCAATGCTAATGATCCTTGCTATTACACATCATCGTTAAAATGCAACTACCAACGTAATATTAGTTTTTTTCGAAATAAAATAGTGCGAGCACTAAATTATTGTGTGCGCTAGACCCACTGATGGTGAAGGGGTGCGAACAATTCCACCCCGGGACAATTGCCTTCGGAGAATTGCCCCCCCCCCGGACAATTGCCTACCCGGACAATTGCCCCCCCCCACCCCGGACAATTGCCCCCCCGGACAATTGCCCCCCCCCCCACCCCGGACAATTGCCCCCCCGGACAATTGCCTACCCGGACAATTCCCCCACCCCCCCACCCCGGACAATTGCCCCCCCGGACAATTGCCTACCCGGACAATTGCCCCCCCCCCCACCCCGGACAATTGCCCCCCCGGACAATTGCCTACCCGGACAATTGCCCCCCCCCCACCCCGGACAATTGCCCCCCCGGACAATTGCCTACCCGGACAATTGCCCCCCCCGGACAATTGCCTACCCGGACAATTGCCCCCCCCACCCCGGACAATTGCCCCCCCGGACAATTGCCTACCCGGACAATTGCCCCCCCCCCACCCCGGACAATTGCCCTCCCGGACAATTGCCCCTCCAAACTCAGACAATTGCCACCCCCGGTTAGACATAAGCTCGCCCAAACTATATATGCGTACGTATATATGCGAACCCCGGGGGGTTTATGTCAGCGGTTTATGTCAGTGGAGTTTGTTTACATACATACAGATATACATGCATACATACATGCATACATACATGCATACATACATGCATGCATGAATGCGTGCGTGCGTACGTATATACGTGCGAGCGTGCATACGTGCATACATATAGGGATAGGTTGGTTCAACAAAAAATACCCCATCAGAAGAAATGCAATTTCTCAACAACCAACAGAGATTTCTCTACCAAACTTTTTCAGACTTACAGAAGAAAGATTTGCTAACAATCCCTGAAGTTTCATTGAAAACTTTTCATTTTATCAAATATTACAGCTGTCTAAATTTAATATTTCGCGTTTTCACAATGACGCAATTGTCCGGAGGGGGCAATTGTCGTACACTCATGGTGAAGACCTATTCTGGTTCCGGTGGCCATTGCGTTCAACCTGTCACTAGATTAAACGGCGGAACATCGTGACACCCTTCCGTCTTGCAACACTGCCTGGGGGAGCTATTGGCCGGCGAACGTGTTGCTGTTTGTCCTGGAGCATCAGTCATGAGTCATGTATGATGAATAGCAAAAATCATCTGAAAGTGTTTGTGGAATCGGAGTCGCGAACAGAACCCCTCTAACAAACCCCCTCTGACAAAGCCCTCTGACAAGAACCTCCTCTGACAACCCTCCCCCCCCCCCCTAAGTAGGACAAAGCCCCCCAAGCATAAATGTTTTTTTTTTTACTTTTATTAGTTATAAACGTGTGTATACTTTAGAGTCTGAAGTTAAGCATGTATCATATGTGCTATATCAAAGTCTGATGCGGTCACTCAGGTATCGTCGTCCAATAGTTAAATAGCAAACAGTTTATTAGTTCCATGGTCTTTTTGTTGTTAATGTATGATAGGTCTGTGTACATTGAATGCACCACTGTGCGTAACTCATAGGCTATCTCTGACACGGCTCTTCCAGACGCGTCAGGTGAGTCTATGCAGAGCGTATGTGTGTTATCTGTAACACGATTTCTTATATAAGTTAGACCAGAGGCGTCAATCCCCCTCTAACTGATGGAGGCAAACACTCTGGTTCCAAGTGTCAGGTAGTCAAGATATTACTAAGACTCAAAAAATACCACAAAAATACCAAGACCACAGCAAGTACTGCATGCATTTGTCTTCAGTGATTTAGTACTCTAGAGCGATTTGACGAACTCGCGGTCATAATTTCTGGTCAAAGCAAGCATTCCATGTGTACTGCTTTGTCTTCAAACTTTACCGGCTCAAACGATCGACATTCGACATTCGACAAGGCAATCGCAGGAGGTACGTCACACGATATCCGATTGAATCGACCCCCGGGTGATATGCGCGACTGACTTAATTCTGAGACAAACAATCGTAACCCATCAAAATTCCAGCCACCCTTTAGCTCCGCAAGAGGACTTCGCTGAGTTGTTGTGGGCAGTTGTGACCGGTTTCTTTCAATCGACCTGGAAACTCTCTTGAAAGAGCTAGGAGGCATAGTTATGATAATTATTTATATTTGGCTACAATCATGTTAGACCTAACTTTCAGTGCTTGTCCGAGTGATGTCATGTACTCATTAATTGACCAGTCTTTTGTCATCGCTGCTTCTTCTGGACAATGAAGCGAATTAACAGCAATCAGTAAACCGAACTCTAGGAAGTAAATATACTTTTACTTTGTAGTATAATCTATATGCACGAACCGTTTGAAGTTTGGAGTAAATTTAATGCCGTATAGGCTTACTGTAGCAGATTTCCTTGCAGCCTAGCTCGTCTTAGATCAGCGTTTCCCAATGTTTTTGGCCCTGGAACCCATATGATCTTTATTTTTTGGCAGAATGTTTAATGTTAAACATATTCTGTTGCAGGTAGGCCTACAAACGCTTGAGAAAGCAACCAATTTTATGTTTAGACCTACATTCAATTAATAACATCACAAATATCGATGACAATTACCTATAAGTTTTCTATCATATAAGTTTAACACAGGTGTTAAGCAAAACGCCTCCTATAAAAAAAAGTCGTAGGCCTATTATTTGCTTTAATTTTTTTGAAGGTTAATGTTCAACCTGATAGTGTCTATAGTCGTAGAAGTTGGATTGATGATAAAGAATGAGCTTAGGGACGCCTTGTGACAGCCTCAATGGTCTTTGACTTCTTATCATGTTGTTCACTCTGTGGTGGACTTCTTTATCTCTTAGCTGGTTTGATGAAGAGAAATCTTGCTCAACTAGAAGTTGAATTGATATAAATAATCCGTGCTTAAATGGAAGTTGGAATGATAAAAAATTGCATGGTGAAGTAAGTTTGATTTATGAAACTACGTTGAGGAAAAACTGATAGTGTAGACCAAAGCAGAAATTGGATTGAAACTCAAGCCCTGTATATACTACAATGAGCAAATAAGAAAGGAAAATTTTACGCATTTCACAAGTATTTGGAAAGATGAACAAGATACAATATTATGGAGAAACAAAGTATTCATGAAGAAAACTAAGATTAAATATACGAAACGATAATGCACCTGATTTTCCTATATGGATCGGAATGTTGAGGAAGCTGGACGAGAAGAGCATTAATTGGGCTGCGGAAGGTCACAAGGATTTGACGACTACAGAAAATAAGAAGCGATTACATAAGACAATAATCAATTAAGCATCCAAGCAATTTAGCTATACAAAGTCTTACAACGAAGACTCTGATGGTTTGGACATGTCGAGAGAGCGGCCCGAATCCCACACGATGGGCGCTTTTAAGGAGATAAAAACTACATTGAGTATATCAAGTTTATCAAGACTATACATTGTGTATATCATGTTTATGAAGGCTACATTGTGTATATAGATAATATTAATGAGGACGTGACATCACTTGGGCTGACACTGAGCAAAAAGTCGGAGGCCTGTTATTTGCTTTAAAGGTTTGTTTGAAGGTGTTAACCTACACAATGTAGCCTTCATAAACATGATACACACTGATAGTGATGTCATGTCCTCATTAACATTATCTATATACACAATGTAGCCTTCATGAACATGATAAAGGAGCAAAGACCAAGGACGAAATGAGTGACCTAGGACAATTTAGGTCATATCTTTGTAATATTGTCGCAGCAAAATGGCTGACGTCAGGAATTGATGACGATCATGCTGCTGCTGATGATGATGATGAAACAATACAATACAACTCGCCATTTATAACGTGCTTTATCACGACAAGTCGTGCTCGAATGCGCGCGCACGTCTAGACGACGCAATTGCAGTTGTACTGCAGAGCAATTGTGTGCGAAGGACTTGCTCAAGGTCCCTACACAGTGACTGACGCCCCGGACGAGGCTCGAACCCGCTCACTCAGCGCACACTGAACGTTACGGGCTGACCACTCTAATCGATCGGTCACCATGACATGACTCAGCCACCATGATGATGATGACGACGAAGATGATGATGATGACAACTGAGATCGTGGTCACATTGGAAACGATATTTTCATAAAAACAATAGCGATTGAAATTATTTAATCGTATCAAGTTCGTAAAGCGATCGTGAAGTTAAGTAAGCTCAGTTAAGCATTGAATTTCAAAAGGAGAATTGGTAGACTTACACTGAATCTTGCCGAACATGCATTTAATCTAATCAAGAGTCGTTTTTGCAGACGAACAGTTTGAGAGTTGATGGCGTCACGAACTTTCTGATCTACAGAAGTTATTAGGTGTATAAAAGGAACATTCCCTGTCAGGAGAAATTGCGAATTGAGAAATATCTTTCAGTGCTGAAGTTTTCTAAATGCTGAACCTGTCTCTGGTGCAAAAGTCGGCAGATATCAATTATGGTCTGTCAGGATGAAGTCAACATAATTAGACAGAAGGGATTGAGTCCGTTTGTAATTTCCATCTGTCGTCTATTTCACCAGCTCCGACCTAATTAGTTACATCGTCGGCTTAGTTCAGAGGTCCAGAGGCCCAGAGCTAACAGCGTCCATACAGGCGGATCTCAAAGGGAACGTCCATTCAAACGGGCAAGAAAGCTCAATTCATTGAATAATGAACAGGGTCGAGGAGGCCGCAATATTACACGGTCGCTATGGAAAAACACCGTTCTTTGCTGTGAACATGTTCTCCGTATATATATATATATATATATATATATATATATCCATATACATAATCATATTGTATATATATGATCATATTTATATGCATATATATATACGGTGTCTCAAAAAACTGTGCAAAATTGTACCTGTCAGAACTTCGTCAAATTTCCACCAATTTTAATAACTTTTGGTAGGTAGATGGAAAAATGGCTGAAATTTTGTGCTTTACATACATTTTCCACCGCACCTGACTCATATCACCGCACTGCCTTGTTAAATACAGATGTACCAATTTTTTGTATATCGCTTAAATTTTATTACTTGGCTGCACTGAACTCCATTTCATCGAGCCGGGTGTCAAAGTGAATGGGTCATACTATCTCGACAACCTTCTTGCCCGGCGCATTGAGCTCGCGACACCGTCTCTTTCGCTCCGAAGCCGAATTCACCGGATCTTAGCCCAGTCGACTATAGCATATGGAGTGTGCTGCAGGAGAAGGTTTACCACTTCAGAATAGCCAACGTCGACAAACTCAAAACGCGTTCGATCGACGAATGGGATCGTTTTGACCAGTCGATTGTTGATGCTGCTATCGTCCAGTGACGTCGCCGTCTAAGCGCTTGTTTCCGTGTAAGCGGGGAACATTTCGAGCACCAACTCTAGCACTTTTAAGCAGATCTGTCATAACAATGAAAAACTCAGCTAAGTAAACCATATTTTACTTTACTGAGTCCTAGTTCGGTCATCAGATAGTTTGTTGAAAGTAATGAAATGTAAGCGTTAAAAAAAATTGGTGCATCTGCATCTACCTACCAAAAGTTATTAAAATTGGTGGAAATTTTTTGCAAAGACTTTATTGAGACACGGTGTATATCATACTTCCCATATTATTCATTTAGGCTGACAATGTATATAAAGTATTGAGTTGAGGTTGAATATTCGTTTTCGAAGTTTTGAAAGTAGTAGTAGGCCTAGGGCCTAAGAAATATTTGAAAACTTTGAAGGGTGGTAGTTGCAGTTCAACGACACTGTGTGATAACAAAGCGTTGCCCTCCTCCTTTATCCGGAGTTGGGACCGACTGACACCGTCAGAAAACGAACAGTGACGGAGTTTTTTGGACCGTGTCAACCATGTCCATTAATAACCGCGTCCTGCCAGAAATTAGGCTTACCTATTTATAAGTACAAGCTAGTAGATGAAAAAAGTTAAGCTAGGACCCAGAAAATTAGAACGCTTGCATATAAATCACACTTACTATCCGCTGACAGACTGCGATGTTGCATCTGATTTTACGTTTAGAAGCCTTTCAATGCGGTATGGATAGTTGACCGCTCTTAAGAGTTTCCATCAAACTAATTTCTATAAGGTCTATACACTTTTGTAGGCCTGCCTTTGCACAGATTTAACTTTATTTTTTTTACTTTTATTGGGTTTTTTTTCTAAAAAATTCGGCTTATGTTTGCCCCAGATTTCTTACTTGTGAATTAACCCAGTAGTAGGGGCGCTTATTTATTTATTAAATTTTGTTATTCTGTGAACTTTTCTATTGCGATCAGGCCTACAATCCAAGTTGGCTAGCACAAATTCACACAGATCATTAGTCACAATAATCTTGCACAACATTTCTCAAAATTCAACATAATTATTTCTCAGAAGATCTTGAGTCGTCGCAAACGTCGTTGTCTGGAGTCATTTCGATTAGCCTACGAGTGAGTCACAAATAAAAGTTTGCTTGTCATCAGCGCTGTAGTGATTGGAAGTGTTATGACCGTCTCATTAGTGTTTGTAAAGTTCATGTAGCCTAACTATTAGTAATGGTAATTTATTCTCTATTTTTAAGGGACAACAATTCAGAAAAATTAAGGATCGCTTTTGAATGGCTGCCCTCATCGTCAGAATTGATAGAATCTTGTATCTTAATTCAGTCTATACTGATAAATCTGAATGCACCTATTCCTCATTCGAAGCTGTCAGTCCAACTGACCGACTGAGGGGTCCCGACTAGAAGGGCACAAATGAGACGAACAGGATCACCCTAACTTTCACGCTTCAAAACGGAACGGTGATCCCGAGAAGGGACCGGGTGTAGTTTTAATGATGTCTCCTTTTCACTTAATATTTTATCATGCCAAATGTAAGCAGACTGTGAAAATGTCACATGCACAGCTTGATGGCTCATAAGACACTTCCTTTCAGATACTTTTATGGACTTTAGATGCATAGGCTACTTGTGACATGAGCCACAAGTTCACAACGAATTGGGTTTGAAAGTTGACGTCTGTGGAATATCTAAAAACGTTGTATGTGTACTCTACTCACAAGAACTAAAGGTAGTTATTACAAGTCTATGTATTAGAAATAGCAAATTGTTTGGCTATGATTTCGATCTTATTCTTGAACTTAGATTTATAGATGCTGTATTGCTACATGTCCTGCTTTGTAATGGTGAGTCAGTGAAGAAATTTCAATCGTCTATATAATAATAATAATTTCATGACGACCCCATTTTTGTGTTAGCCAGAAATCGCTCTGGAAATAGTGAGGCATTGAATAGAGTGAGCAGCAGAATTTGTTAAACGATATCCTGCGGCTGATGTCAACAACGATGACTCCTCCTCCTTTTCTTTTACCGTCTGCAAGGTAATTGTCACTCGTCATTTCATTCGCCTTCCGTCCATCACTCCAACTACTATCATTGCTCTGAATACAATGCCTTCAGAAAGTAAGTCATACCGAAAGTGCGACGAATGTCTTTGCAATTACTCGTCTTGGCGCATTTCACGCTATGTCCACTGACCACGATTTCCATGAATTTTTGTTGCAGGCAGATCACGTGACTCCGCTGGAGTCACGTGATGCTTTTAGTCTTGACCCCTATGCTAATAACATCTCATCGACCCCTGAGGGGTCGACTTGACCCCCTCACATTCATTGAGCGTACAGGCATTACTCGCAACAGATTTTTCCGGCCATGGACTATCAGGATACGAAATGATTTCAGACATGAAGGAATTATATGAACCGAGACGGAATGAATTGAGCCGAGACGGAATGATTTCAGCCGAAACGGGCAATTAGCGGCCGCTCGTTTTTGTTGTCTTAGACAAATTGCCGGCGCCTGGTATAAGGACTTTACATATATATATATATATATATATATATATATAGCCTATATATATATAGGCTATACGCACACACGGAAATGTATGAACATGTATAATTGAGACACGGGGGTGAATAGAACGACACTCAGAATGCAAGATAAAACAAACGTTCGTCCAGATTTTCAGGTATTCCCCACCCCTCGCTATAACTTCGGAATTATAATAGCCCAAGCCTCGGTTTGGGAGTAAGTCGCTAAACTGAAACTGAATACTACTACACGTTGTGAGTCAGTAGCTAGCATCAAGTAATCAATTGAATATTTCTGCTGACGCCCGTCTATAAAAAATTTAAAAGAAAACGGGCTTTTGAGTGATTCTGCCGCAGCGTTTAACAGGAATGAAGCGAATTAGCAGTCAGCAAACGATATCTTCTTTCTTCAAGCGTCCTAATGCTAGAAGGTTAGGTAAGTTACTCAGTCCATATAGGACTACTGTAACATAATTTATTTGTAGAAACCGTTGAAACGTTTGAGTAAATTTAATCACTCCTCCCCTCGTGGTTAACCCCTCCCCTTTGAGGGATTAATTCAAGTCTGAAGGATATATATATATACATGTATATATATACATGTATATATATATAAACAACACTGCATGTTACTATCTGGAATGGACTTCACATAGAGCTCCGTCTCCTACCTAAGAACTCATCATCCTCATTTTACGCCTCTCTTAAAACTGTCCTTTTCAGCCGAGGGTTAGGACAGGAGCGCTTCTGAGCAGAAATCTTGAAGGGGCGCTAGATCAAGTATTTTTAATTAATTGATTGAATAAATTTTAAATGCGACATGATGTGCTGTTGCTACAACACTAGGCCTACGCAACGTCGTTCAACGAAGACTCTGATGGCTTGCACATGTAGATGAAGGCGAGTTCCAAAATTTCAGTGCTCGTTAATAAGCTGGTGCCCCGCTCATGAGTTCCTAAAAGTGTGGAGATTATGATTAGGACAAATAGGCCTATTAACACGTTTTGCTGACAGTAATTTAACATGTAGATCCCTTGCCCGACATGCTAAGTTAACTGTATTTTAATTGTATGTCAAGGACTTTTATTTTATATGAAAGTTTTAAATTTTGTGAACATAGAAAACGCTTTATATTAAGGAATAGGAAACATAAAAAATAATTTTTACACAATGGTTTTGTAGACTCCATGTGGTTGCTGGACATGATTTTACTCTATATATATCTAGGTTTAAGTTATGAGTTACTGATAATTTGCAGATACACTTGTTCATTGGATTTGCTAGTATTGCGATTAACAACTAACAGTAGGCCTATAGGCCTACATGTACCTTTTGCAATTATTTATTAGCTTACATTTTATACTTGCATTACGTCTTTCAGTGATGTTTGATGCTCATGTGTACAGTTTGTCAATTATTGTTAGTTCCTATTAGCAAAGAGGCGTAGAGTGAGATATGACACTTCCTATCTCGCTGTGTATTTGGTTTGTGTAACATTGAGTGGTGGTCAAAACATTTAAACACTGGTGGTGTCTTAGTGGTATCTGACATCTTAGTCTGCGACTCCATCTTTGCTATGCTTGAGCTAAATGTTTAGACTTGCATCGTATCACACTGCTAGTAATTGCAGAATCTTGACTCAATAGTGAAGTAAGTACCGGTTTAAACTCATTCTGACCTTTGGACTGTCACGTGACTGCCTATGACGTCATCAATTGTCTTCTGTGACCTGTACTTTGTATCTAGGGCATGACCCCTAGACTTTGTGGACTGGCCATACCTAATTTCCTTTGTTTCCGGCCATTCTAACCCTAGGCTGGAAGCCAGTGCAGGCCTAGATGACTGCATTGGAAGCCAGTGCAGCACTCCTATTGAGTGAAGTAACCCTAGACTGTAGCCCAATTGGCCTACACAACCCTAGAAAGGAGGCAGCGCACCCCCTTAACAATAGAAAATGGGGTTTGTGCCAATCCTAACTAATCCTGCAAAGGTAACCTTTGCACTGGGCATCTGGCGCTCTATCAGTAGCCATTGTATACATCACCTGTCAACGGTCTGCCAATCATCCATTGTTCTTTCAGCGCAGCCAGTCTTTGTACTCTGCTTATCTCAATGACCTTTGTCCATTCTATAGTAGTGGAGTAAGTACGTGTTCTGATACGACCTTTGACATGGAGTTGTCACATGTTTGACAGATGTATTATTTTTACACTAAATACACACGCTATAACCCTAGAATGGCGGCGGCAACCATATCATTAGGCAAGGGGGCTATGGCAACCCAAAATTTCCATGTTTTTGAACATATGATAGTGTAATTATATTTTTTCAAACCCCCTGCTTCTTTTTTGACAAATCGGACCCTGTCCGTGAGTAGCAACTATAGTGAGTCTCATGATGCAAGGCTTCCATTCCTCGCTGTCCATCCTCCTCCAATGTATTTAACTCCTTCTTCCTCCATTCTTCTGTCAGCTATACTGTAATGCTAAAAATACTTCTATGTCAAGTGTGTCTCCTCACCTTACACCTGTCAAACTCATTTGTCGTCGGTTTCCTCCTTCTCCTTCTCCTCCTATTCCTCCTCTTCCTCCTATTTATCTTCCTCTTCTCTTCTTCTCCTCCCTTACTCTATAAAGGCACCCGTGATAAAACTGCAGCCTATATTCCTCCTCCTCTCCTCCGCATTCTCCTCTGCTCCTCCTCCCCTCCTTCCCTTCCCTTCTCCTCTTTCTCCCTTCTCCTCTTCTCTACTCTCCTTCTCCTCTCTCTCTTCATCCTTCTCCTTTTCCTCCTCTTCCTTCTCCCCTATCCTTTATCTCCTCCTACACGTCATTCCCCCAGTGACATCAGAATCACCGTTTGGAACAGCGCTGCATAAGTCTCACATTCTTTGATTTCCGCTTCCTGTCCTGTTGATCCGCAACTGATCAGGCGATCGATCGATCGATGTTTAGTCATCCTGGAAAATCCCACCAAAGCCATGAACTCAGTTATGTAGCAACTTACACCAAATACACCGATAAATGGAGATAAATTAAAGTGACAAAGAGCGTTGGATGAGAGACAGATGAGAGACAAACAGACAGACAGACAGAAGGAGATAGCTAAGCAAAGAGATGCGCTGGAGATTGACGGTGATATGATTTAGTTAAGATTTAGTTGATATATTTTAAAAAATATATATTCTAAAAATGAAGTACAAAATTTAAATACTGTACTGAAATCAAGAGAAAGAAAAAGGTCGACGACTAATGGCGGTTATATCGGTTCATCGGGTATAGATAGCTGGTCATCAGACGTCATCGTTGCAGCAGACACGAGGAGGAGAAGGAGGAGGAGAAGGAGACGGAGAAGGAGGAGGATCGAAGGAGAAGGAGAAAGAGGAGGAGGAGAAGGAGGAGGAGGAGAATGAGGAGGTGGAGGAGGACGATAAGACGAAGGAAGAGGAGAAGGAGGAAGAGGAAGAGGAGGAGGCGGAGGAGGAGAAGAAGGAGGAGAAAGAGGAGGATGACGACGATGTAAGTTTAAGTTAGGAGACTATTGGAAGTTATTGACACGTAATGCATAGAATCACGTGCATGCATCATATATTAGGGCTTATAAATATATTATGTATATAGGTTTCAGACATAGAACCAGATACACATATATATATATACATGTACATATATATATATATATGTATATATATATATATGGCATAGGCTATAAGATTAATAATAATCGTCTGCACGAGTTGGTTTCACGAAACGTCTACAGACTTTGACCAAGGAACGCATGTATCGACTGATTTCGCTTTACTACCAATGGCCACAGATGTGTGCGTATAATTATGGTATGTAGGCTATTCACTAATTCATTAAAAAATTTATATAGCGCCGTGTCAAGGTAACTACTCAAAAGCGTTCTCAATTCCAGCCTGTACAAAAGGTAAGTTTTCAAATGACCATAGAAAGTCTCAGTTTATGATTCAGCGAACCGACATAACTCCAGAGCAAGGTCATTCCAAGCCCCACAAGGTCAAAGTTACATTGAAAACATTCTGATATTTATTTCTCTGCTGCTCGATCTGGTGCGTGAGAAGTCACGTGTCACGTGTGCGCAATACTATAAAGCTCAGAGGTCGATAAACCTTCTTATCGAAGTTGGAACATGAGCGAACGAACCGCCAACCGCCGTTGCTGCACCATCTGTGGTATTTAAAAGACGTCGCTTTGAAGGTGAAATCTCTGCCACTCCTCCTCTACTCCTCCTCCACTCCATCCACTCCTCCACCCCTGATCTACTCCATGAACTTCTCCTCCTCTCCTCTTCCACCCCTCCTCTACTCTCTGCACGTCTCCTCCGCTCCCCTCCACACCCTCCACTCCTCCCCTACTCCCTTCACTCCTCCTGCTCTTCTCATTCACTCCCCCTTCCCTCTCTCAGAACCGCAACAAGTCCTAGACGCTGATACAAACTGACCAAAATAACAGTCGACTCTGACGCGTTATAGCAGTTTGAGTGCGCTTTTAGTGCTGCAACTGAATTCGTTGCCTCTGTCTCAACGGGGCTCAACTTAATAGAGCCAGACCCTTTTAAAGGGGAGCATTCAATAATCGACCGACGAGTTACAACCATCCACGCAGCGCTAGATACATGAATCATCCTCATGATTTTTCCTATTCGGCGATTCTTTCCTTCTGTAACTTTTCCATTCTTAATTCCTCTTCTCTGCCATGTTCTTTCCATACTCCAATCTGCCTCTCAATTTTTCCTCTTCTTTTATTGCCTAATGGTTTCCAGTTCTCTCTTTTCACCTTCTCTTCCTTTCTATCATGTTCAGTTGTGATTTCTTCTTTTCCACTGTTCTTTTCTGTTAATTTACCTTCTAACTCTAATTTCCTTCTGACGTTTTCCATAGTCTCGTCTTCTCCTTCATTTTCCCCTTCACGGCTTCCCTCCCATTCTGCTCTGCCTTCTATTCTTCTCTCGTCCTTTCATCTATCTAATTCTTGCTCTATCCATTTCCATCAGCTTATCCGGCCATCTTTTTACATCCCTAACGTTTTCCACTCTCAATCCTGCTTCCAACTTCCATTTCTAGTTTCTCCTCTGTCAACCGTACTTTCATATTTCTCCTTCTCTCTTTTCCCTCCTTTTCCTCCTCTTCGTCCTCCTCCCCTTCTTTGTCGTC
Source organism: Bimastos eiseni (assembly GCA_959347315.1). Classification (NCBI taxonomy): domain Eukaryota; kingdom Metazoa; phylum Annelida; class Clitellata; order Crassiclitellata; family Lumbricidae; genus Bimastos; species Bimastos eiseni. The sequence goes on from OY365814.1 coordinate 8,409,681, forward strand.
TCACTCGTCATTTCCATTCATTCATTCATTCTTCTTTCTTTTGTAGAGCCCTAAGTTTTCATCGGTCCTCCTCTGGAAGTTGTGCTCTCTTTTCCAGCCTCGTATACCAATAACAAAAACGCCATTATCTTACTCGTGTAAGTTTCCCTCCATTGCACCGTTTGTAGGAGAACACTTGTTATCATTGCTATCGCAATGAGAACAAGTGTGAGTGATCAGCTAATCATTAGGCGTTTCTTCACAGAGAGATGAATGCCATGAAAGTTGATCGGTCGCTTCTGTAATACAGACTCGAATGTCGGTGGCAGTCATAACACCCGCAATCATTTTACACGGTAGCCGAATGGTTTGAGCCTGAACCTTACAGCGTGGAGTATGCAGGTTCTAGCTCGTCGCTGAATAGGGATCTTGAGCCCTCGTTTCATCGTCGTCTGACGATTAACATTTCACTTCAGATCTTAATAATACGTCAGATATTATGTCTTTCTGCTTCTCCTGTGAGATTCGCTGATACTATTGAATGACGTGGTCATCATCTACCTACCTGTCGAGGGCAATGGCCATGAATGTGAAGACACTGCTGGAGATGGTGCAGGGGGCGATGAACTGCGTGAACTTGCAGTAGGTCCTTCCGAATGACCAGTCGCTCGTCAGCATGTAGACGTAGTTGAAGAGGGTGTTGAGGAGAGAGATGAGAGCATCGGCCACGGCAAGGTTCACGAGGAAGTAATTGGTGACAGTCCTCATTCGCTTGTGCGCCAATACAATCCAGATGACGATGACGTTGCCTCCTGCTGCCACGATGACCATTGCCACGAAGGCAATCGAGTAGGCCATCTGGAAGTACCAAGGCAGGATGAAAGGGTTCCAATCATCGCCCTCCCCCTCCCCCCCTTCCTTCTCGTTCTCTGCTCCTAAAGCAGTTTCGTTCTCATGGTTTCGTTGAAAGTCAAGACAGGACTCGTTGTGAGACGACGAAACGTCAGAACAATCGGATGCATTGGTCGTCCACTTCGTAAACGAACTCCGCTCATCCATCGCCAACTGGATACGCCTGACTGGAAACTACGAAACGACGAAGTAGACGAACAGATGTAGCACCACCAGCAGTGGCAGTAGCAGTGGCAGCAGAAGCAGCAGTGCGGCAGCGTCTGCGGATAACAGCAGCAGACTGACGCAGTAAGTGTCTTGTCGTCTCTTTTACTCTTCCTCCTCCTCGTCGTCGTCGTCTCTCATCTGCTCCTCAAATCACTCGTCAACCGATCCGATTCCGAGCGTTTTGAATCGTTGCCTCACAGCTATATACGACAGCCGACAGCTGATGCTAATACAACAGCTGCTGACCCTACAACAGCTGCTGCTCCTACTACAACAGCTGCTGTGGCTGCGGAGGCTGCATGAGCAGCTGCCTCATAGGCTGATGAGGGAGAATGTCAACGCTGGCAGAGACTATTTATAGTTGCTTAAGTTCGTCGCTTAGGCGCCAATTACACCACTCAGTGCTACTTGGTTGAACTCCATTCGATGCAATCAAGCGAAGCCTTGGCGCCATTCAGAGGCATTGAGCGATGACAGAACAGAATATCTGACAGGAAAAAAGATGGACATCTTAGATCTCAATGGAGGGAAGAGGAAGAATAAGAAGACGCACAAAGAAAGGGAGGACGAGAAGGATTACAGCGACAAGGAGTAGGTATGACATGGAGAGATCACAATAAAGCGGGTGGTTGGTAAAGATGGAAGAGGAGGGGAAAGTGAAGTGAGAAGGAAAGAAAGGAGGAAGTGGATTAGAAGTAATTGATTGTAGACGAGGTACAAATGGTGTGCGAAGGATGAAGAAACGTTGACCGACGTTTTTACTACAGAATTACACATGTATCATACTATAGGCCAAAGGGTTACCAGTATTAAACCCCCTCAGCAGATTGACTTCAAAAGTGACAAGATTTACTAGACATAGACAATAGACATATTATAACGTCTACAGATCTCGCTCCCAACCGAAAGGACAGTGTAAGCGCAATCTGATGAATGGAGGTAACACTGCTTCGCATCCATACTAAAAACCATCTCTCTCGCAATCTCTCTGACTCTGCCGCCTTCTGAGTCCTATTGTCATCGATCACAGAGTATAGACATAGAGTTCAGATTACGCTTTTATTTGGACGTCAAATATTATAACAGCTCAAAATGCGCTTTGATGCTTCAACAATCAGCCAAACAAACGTTTCATTAGTGGCCGTCAGGAGAGAAATAATTTTGAGATCGAAATAAAACAAATGCCTTGGCTAATCTAATGATCTTAGTAACTGATGAAAGTATTCAAAGTATGGCTATAATCTTTATATCTCTCATCAAGTTTAGCTGGTATTATGACCTTTGTAACTCACACAGCCTATTTAAAGTTTCGCTGGTAAATTGAATGGTTTTAATTAACATATCTATATATGTAAAGTTTAACTGGTTAAATGACCTTTGTAACTCAGATAGCCATTTACAGTTTGGCTGGTTAAATGACTCGTTATAATTAAAGTTGAGCTGGTTAAATGACCTTTGTAACTCACATAGCTACCTAAAGTTAAGCTGGTAAAATGACTCGTTATAATTAACAAAACTATGTAATGCTTAGATGGTTAAATGACCTTTGTAACTCCCATAGCTATTTAAAGTTTGGCTGGTAAAATGGCTCGTTATAATTAAAGTTGAGCTGGTTAAATGACCTTTGTAACTCAAATAGCTACCTAAAGCTTAGCTGGTAAAATGTCTCGTTATAATTAACAAAACTATGTAAAGTTTAACTGGTTAAATGACCTTTGTAACTTCCATAGCTATTTAAAGCTTGGCTGATAAAATAACCCTTTATAATTAAAGCTGTGCTGGTTAAATGTCCTTTATAATTTACATGACCATATTATGATCCCAGCTCACTGGGATCATAATAAATCACAAAACTACAATTTGGTTAGTTAAATTATCCTAATAACTCACATAGCAATTTTAAAATTTGGTTGGTTAAATAATCCTTATAATTCACAAAACAATTTTAAAGTTTGTTTTGTTTTTTAATCCTTATAATTCACATAACGATTTTAAAGTTAATGTTGGTTAAATAATCCTTATAATTCACATAACAATTTTAAAGTTTGGTTGGTTAAATATTCTGTATGACCAAAGTGGTACATCATCGATGTACCACTTTGCCCACAGCACGTCAGCGTATTTCCGACACCACTTTACAAGCCTCATTTTGACTGGCTCTGGAGGTTGGTTATGTTTGATGTAGATAAAATATCGTTTTCAGTGTTTTTTTATTCTTCCGCTACAACAGTTAATAGACAACGTTAAGCACTTGATGTGAATTTAACACCTGAAAGAGCGCATTCACTTTAGTAGAAGAGTGATTGAAGGTGAAATTCTCAAGAATGGACTTAACCACATTTGAACAATAGGAGCCAACTCACATAATTATTTGTTTTGACAACTGAAATGATCTTTATATTATACAGTTTATGACACATTTAGTTATAACTCTAAAGACTAAGGTAAGATTAATGCAATTCTTGCTTTAAACGATTGTTAGTTTTTATGCCAAAAAGGCTGATAAATCGTAATATGACACAGAGTCAAAATATCTTGACCACGTTTTATTTTCTAGCCCGACAAGTTAAATGGAATGAGTTGCTAAACTTAATTCGTAATCGTAATCGTAATCTCCAAATTTCTAACGCACCACTTGAAAGCTAAGCGCACGGCACCAGCTTATTCACGAGCGCTGCGTCAAATCGAAAGGGTTGTCCAAAGGATAGTCCGTGGGAGGTCAAAGTTCGGTTTCCAACAGGTCAGCAGGGAGCCTTTTGGCAAACCTTCAACATTCTCACTCTTCAAATAAACTTTAAAACTTATTGCTCAAGATTTATTAGGGATAAACTTTCCTGTTACCTATCTTTTTGCAAGATTCACTTCGCTTAGGCGGATATAAATGACAACTTAATAACAACAATTATGATTAAAAAACAATTATAATTACAACTTTTGAGACTGACTATAACATACGCATGGGTCGTATGCAGCTGCTGTTAAATCAAAAGCATAACTTTATAACACTTATACAATAACAACAACAATAATAATAATAATAATAATAATAATATTATTATTATTATTATTATTATTATTATAATTATTATTATTATTATTACTGCGAGGAAGGATCGAGCGAATCTTCAACATTTCGATGACCGATGACCAATGGGGTCAAGCTACTCTCCCGATCAGGATGGGAGGACTGGGAATTAGGAGGGCGTCCTCGCTGGCACTTCCCGCCTTTTTGGCTTCAGCCGCGGGCACTCTCCAGATCCAGTCCCTCATCTTAGAATCAGAAGCGGTGAAATCGGACTCAGCATGCGACTCGGCGATGTCCACCTGGCTTCAACTCACCGAAGCCTCTGCCCCGACGACGCCAGGCCATAAACAAGTCCACTTTGACAGACTGCTGTTAAACGCGGTTCTGTCTGCACTAGAAGAAAAGCGACAGGATCCCTATGACCAGGCGAGACTAAGGGCCTTGCAGTCACCGCACGCCTCGGACTGGCCATACGCTGTCCCGCTCGTTTCTCGCGATCTCAGACTGGAGGACGATACCGTGAGGGTGGCGGTCGGCCTACGATTAGGGGTGGCCATATGCGTGTCGCACACCTGCGCATGCAGCGCCTTCGTCTCTGCCAGAGGCACACATGGCCTGTCCTGTTCTTTGGGTTTTGGCCGTCAAGCAAGACACTGTAATATCAACGACCTTATTCATCGTAGCCTCAACAGAGCAGGTTTTCCAGCGGTCAAGGAACCGTCAGGTCTGTCTGGATTAGATGGAAAGAGACCGGACGGGCAGACCCTGATACCGTGGAGTGGGGGCGGGCCTTACTTTGGGACGCGACGGTGGTGGACACTGTGGCCGCTTCTTATATCCCCGAGACAGCTTCCACAGCCGGAGGAGCGGCGGAGATAGCAGCCACAAGGAAACACACAAAATATTCTGAGCTAGAGAAGATATACACTTTTGTTCCAATCGCTATAGAAACCTTCGGCCCCCTCAATAGTGAGGGCCTCGCCTTTCTGTCTGAGACTGGACGCCGACTTTCGACAACTACTAGTGACGCCCGTGAGACAAGCTTCCTCTTCCAGAACTTGTCTGCATTGATCCAACGTTTTAATGCGGTGGCTTTTCAAGGCACTATATCAAGGTTACAAGCACCTGACAAGTGGCGACCCAGATAGCCTGATGACAGATCGGTTGGCAATGCCAATGATAAATAATGCCATATGTGACATAGTAATAATAATAATAATAATAATAATAATAATAATAATAATAACAATTATAATAGTAAAAATAATAATGATAGTAATAAAAACAATATCAACAATAAAAATAGCTAGAGGCATAATTATTAATGAGTACATTTTGTCCTATGATGTAGATTATTTCCCTGTGGCTTTGGATGAATTATTGTTTTGACCGAAATGCAGAAGTGTTGTCTCGATTCATAAATGTCAGCATTGATGTCTCCTTCTGCAAATAGTTTCATCCATAGCTAAATCGCTTCTTTCTACGATGCAGCAGAACATGAGTTCCGATTGTGACCGGAAATTCAGTTCTGTTCCGTCATTCTACGTCTGCACAGTTCTTCTTATCAGTTGACTGTCGATGAATAATTATCTTGAACCAAGAAACGTTGTTAGGGCCAAAAACCCATTTAATCGAGGAATGACCTGTCTGTCAGTAACAATAGTTTTGGTCAGTCTATCTGTCGGTATACGTCGTTCGATCTGTCTCTCTTCCAGTCGGTCGGGGTATCCGATAAAAAAAGTCGTAAGAAAAATGTCGCTATTAAAAATGTCGCACGTTAATAAAGTAGCACGATATATCGTCAGACAAAATGTCGCATATATATAAGTTGTGCATTATAGTAGCATTTTATGAATTATAATTATATTAATAATTATTTATATTGCGACTGCATCTGTTATGTGCTTATGGCGAACGGTGGTAAACCGTAGTTAAGTATTGATGGATTGATGAAAACAATTCCTCTTTAAATGGAAATTTGATCGATGGAAGTGTTAGGCTATTGCATCACTAGAAGTCCAATAAATTAAAAACATTCTTACTTCAATAGAAGCTGAATCGATCAATGTGTTATTCCATAACTAGAAGCTGGACAGATTTAAGGAGTTGTTCTTTAAATCCTTGATTCTCAAATTTGTTTCCCTCTTATTTCTTGTCCCAAGGCCTACATGGCATAGACGCCCCTGTACAGGCATGTGCGACTTTTTAACTGACGATATTATTATCGTGCGACTTTATTAACATGCGACTTTCTTAATTGCGACATTTTGATATACGATATTATTATCGTGCAACATTATTAACGTGCGACATTTATACTTGCGATATTTTGATTGCGACATTTTTATTCGCGACCTTTTCCTTGCGACATTTCATAGTAAACCGTCTGTCGGTCGGCCTGTCTATTGGTTCGGTTGGTCTGTCGTTCGATCTGTCTGTCAGTCTGTGTCACGACTGGAGTTTGCAAAGGCGCTAAAGAAATGCATCGGAACTCAGAGGCTGCATGGAGGACAGCTAACGACGAATTGGAGGGAGGACGGCGGGGTGCATCTACCCTATACGCCTTCAGAGACTATCGAGATGCACTTAAGGAGCGACCGGCGTCAATTAACCGCGTCGACGAGACCATCCATGCGAATCGCCACGAAGACGAAATTCGACGCCAAAGGCTGAATCTAATCCCTTAGCTGTTCGTCCAGGAATAGCGGTCGGAAATATGAGGCCTCCAGCCGCCAGGGCAGCGCTCGGAAATATGAGGCCGAAGCAACCAATCTCAACTGGTTCCGACGCCCGATGAACCGAGGGCAGGGGGGGAAGAGATGCCTAGGATATTAATGGGTCGACAGCGGAGCAGGAATTTAATCCCCGAGGCCTATGATCTCCATTGACGTTAAATAACTCTTTAATCTCAACCGACCTCTAAAACGTCATTAACGGTATACTAGAAGTGACTCGGCTTTAGTGGTAGAGGGAACATCCCACGCATCAGCGTCGAGGGTGGGCAAGTGAGGGTCTAAGTGGACCAATGGGACAGAAGGATCGTAGTCCGCATCACATGAGCGATGGCGGAGGACGGTGTTTATTTGCTGTAGCAAGGAAGGCTACAGCATAGTGTCTGGGCTTGGAAAGAGGTCAGAGGGCTATCAACAACAGGGCGTAGAACGTGACGATCTTCGAGAATCAAGTCGACCTCTGTCCAGTTAATTTCTAAGCTACGTGTAGATAGATAGTGGTATGTAAGATATTAATATATTTTTTAAACATCAAGAAGCGTCGTTGTTCGTGTTTGGTGGATGAGAAAACGAACGGTGACGGATCAAGAACGATCGTGACAGTCTGTCTGTCGGTTGGTTGGTCGGTCTGTCTATCTCACCGGGACCTTAATGGGGCCAGGGTTATCACCATATCTCACCGGGAACTTAATTGTCAGGGTGATCACCATATCTCAACGGGAAAATAATGGCAAGGGTTATCACAATATCTCACCGGGGAACTTAATGGCCATGGTAATCACCATATCTCACCGGGAACTTAATGGCCAGGGTAATCACCATACCTCACCGGGAACTTAATGGCCAGTGTAATCACCATATCTCAACGGGAACTTAATGGCCATGGTAATCACCATATCTCAACGGGAACTTAATGGCCAGGCTAATCACCATATCTCACCGGGAACTTAATGGCCAGGGTAATCACCATATCTTCCTGGGAACTTAATGAGATTTGTTAATTTGGTTTCTATCCGAATGGCGCATGTGCCTTACACAGAGTGAGAGGTTTCTTTAATTAGACGAATGGTGTCACACTATTTCTTGCAAATGCGTCTTTCTTATTGCACAATACACACACGCACTGAAAGGTCTGAGAACCAGTTTTTTTCCACATCGCATTGCATGTGTGTTTACGTCTTTCGTGCTTCCAGTGAACTGCTTTGTTCCGACGGAAGCTAACAAGCGACGATGGCTAAGAGTAATAGCACCACGTGATCTGAAAGTCTTTCAAACGATTGTAACGCTGATCCTATGTATCGTGTATTTTGATCAAACGACTGACATGTATTATACTGACCACACATTCTGCGTTCATTGTCTAATGATCCATCCCGTGGCGCTCGATCTCTTGTAGCCTATCCTCACTCGCTATCTAGATATTCTTGAAAACGTTACTCGGTCGAGATAGTTCAAGAGAGAGAGATGGGGTAGGGGAGAAAGATAATCGATTATGCCTTTGAAAAGAAATACATGTATGTGAGGCGGTGTTAGATCTCATTGTCGCCATCGAGCATGAAAGACTGCTTCAACCACTTACATGCATGATGCGTGACATCACTTCGAAGCCGGACTACGTAGGCCTATGTCTGCGTGATATAGGATTCTAAGACATCCTTCGGAGGATTCATCCTCGGAGGATTCATTCCCGGACGTTTCATCCCGGACGGTTCATTCCCGGACAGTTCATTAAGCGGACTGTTCATCATAGGACGTTTCATCCCCGGACGATTCATCCCCGGACGATTCATCCTCGGACGATTCATTCCCGGACGATTCATTCCCGGACGATTCATTCCCGGACGATTCATTCCCGAAGGATTCATCCTCGGACGATTCATTCCCGGACGATTCATTCCCGGACGATTCATCCCGGACGTTTCATCCCGGACGGTTCATTCCCGGACAGTTCATTAAGCGGACTGTTCATCATAGGACGTTTCATCCCCGGACGATTCATCCCCGAACGATTCATCCCCGGACGATTCATCCCGGACGTTTCCTTAAGTGGACTGTTCAATGAGTGTTTATCATAGGACGTTTCATCCCCGGACGATTCATCCCCGGACGATTCATCCCAGAACGATTCATCCCGGACGTTTCATCGCCGGACGTTTCATTAAGCGGACTGTTCATCATAGGACGTTTCATCCCCGGACGATTCATCAATTGGGCTGCTCAACGAGTGTTTATCATAGGACGTTTCATCCCCGGACGATTCATCCCCGGACGATTCATCCCGGACGTTTCATCCCCGGACGTTTCATTAAGCGGACTGTTCATCATAGGACTTTTCATCCCCGGACGATTCATCCCCAATAATTAACGTTTTATTGTTTCACTCCTTTATAGCAGTTTAATTTGTCAAGAAATGTAAAACGATGTTCGAATAACTTTAGCATGCGATATTGCAAACGAATATTTATTACATGAATGTTAATGAAGGACCGTAGGACGAGCGTAGTGGCCTACAATTAATGTAACGTTATGACCAATTCATATAACCAAATTACGCGGAGAAAACTAAATATTATCTGCACTGTTCAATATGGCATAAGTTAGCAATGAGACAAATGTGCGATCGCTCGCAGGAAAATCAACACGTCTGAGCGTCCATATCTGTTCACAAATATTTTCGATCAAATCAATGGATGTGTCTACTTAATTTACTCTGCTAAGAGTAAGGCCTAAGACTGATATCATCATAATTGCACCAAGTGAATTGTGAGACGTGTCAACTCTCAGTTGTACTTCTAAGATTAAGAATGTTTGAAGTAGTGGCATAAAGAGAGAATTGCTTTGTCGACTTGCTAAGTAGTGAAGCAATAAAACATTAATTATTGGGGATGAAAAGTTCGGAGATGAAACGTCCTATGATGAACAGTCCGCTTGATGAAACGTCCGGGGATGAAACATCCGCATACCTGATATATGTATCAATTCCTCGCCCATTGAATCCCAAAAATTATTACAAAATAAAATAAAATCTGACATGAAATGCTAGCATGACTGTTAGGAATAAAAACCAATTAACACAAGTGACAAGAGTCCGCTTTTAAAATGGCTACCAGTTAATAAACATTAAACATTACGATGGCAACAAAGAGCCGGTTGTCGTGTTAAGGGATTATTGACCAACAAATAGCCATTTCATGTAGTTCATAACATGTCGTTAAATCTATTGCATGGAAAAAATTGATCTCTGCAAATGATTCATGACCTACTAAGCAAATAGTGAAACCTAACTAAACAATACTTCAATGCTCAAATATTATTAGTCTTCTGTTGTCGCTTAAGAAATGGCTATTTGTTGGTCAATAACTGCAAAAGCAGATGAACGTCAATTATTCTGTAGATGAACAACTGTTCAAACGATTGCTTTATTTGTCGTATTACATAGCCTATGATCGCTATACGCTACGACTTTTACCTTGCGATCTAGTACATACAAGTGTGAAGTTGAGGGCATCACGCATATTACCACGAAAGGGTTGAGGTAAGAATTTCCAGTCATATCGTCACTTTGATTCTGCAATTTGAAATCTATTTTCACATTCCATTTATAGAATTATCGCGATGAAACAGTAGTAGCTTCATTGTGGCGCTCCTCTGGAAGAAGCCTTATTGCCTCGTTACAATTGGCAGTTTGGAATAATTAAGTTGCGTTAAGTGGAATCTTATTGCATAGACACCAGACATTTTTCAGTTCTTTGAATGATATGATAAAAAGTCCACTTAAATTCACAAATATAGATAATTCCTAATTGCCTATGAGCGACATCATTAATCAACATTTTTATTGCGCCTTTGTCTATGCTGAGTGCATCAACCGATGGCACTATATAGTTACCTAAATAACGTCTCTACGTCTGTCTTTTTGTCTGCCTGTCTGTCTGTCTGTCTGTCTGTCAGTCTGTCAGTGATTCAAGGTGCGTGATTGGACAAAAGCGTCGTATGCAAATAAAGTTGACCTAAATATACGGAGCGCAAAAGTCACTGGGTACAGCTACGTTTGACGAGTTTTTTCATAAATCTTCCATAAACCTTACTGCATCGGGTGCTGTTTTTCGTTGCAAGAGTCGAGCATAAGCAACACATGTTCGATTCGCGTTTTAAAAAACATTTATTCATGCACGGGCGGAGACTTAGGGGGGACAGCGGGGGACGGTCCCCAAAAGTCGAAATGCGGGGGATGGAGCAGCCTATAACCACAAAATTTCAGGCGATTGAACGTGTGCTTGGTGTTGTCTTTCCCATGTCTGAGGCTTGTTCGTGGTGTGCCTGCCTGCCTTAATTTGCGGGTTGTCACTGGTCAGTGAGTGTTTCATCAATGTGAGATACAAGACGCCAGCCCGAGATCTAGAAGGCCGACCTGCACGTCAATTTAAGGTTCAGACGTCGTGACCTCGCCTGGGTTAAGATCCTGTGTCTGGTACACGTGTGCCTAGCTGTGTGTCGGCTAACCAGTACCGGTTATAGCGGTGTTGCTTGCTTGAGATATGGTGGACTATTCAACCGCAATCATATACATGCTGCAAGAGAGGGTATGATAAATTATAGTGATATTGAATTGAAGTTTCGGCAAAATATTCATAGGCCTACATAACATACATGCATAAATTCACACAGACCCAACTATCTTTTAAAATAACATTCAGAACTGATTATGCCTAATCGGCATGATGAAGGTTGAAATTGTTATAATTATACTTTTAAATAGTAGGGCCATCCTTCGAATAATGAAATAATGCGGCCCTTCACGGCCACCGTTGCTTCATCTGCTATCAACTCCCTTCACTTTGTTCCTAAGAGTTTATGAGGCTTTTCCTAATTCATAGGTTTACTCATTTTATTGCATTGATCGTCATTGAATATTTGAGTGATTTAGTCTAGCTGCAGCGTTGTTTTTGTGAAAAATGAAACGAGATTATTATAGTAGTCAACAAATGCTCTCATACTATAGGAGGTAGCGTAATCTGTAACATAATGTAAATGTAAAACCGCTTGGACTTTTATTCTAAGTGCGACGGAATAACTGTGAATATAGCGCGTACGGTACTATTGCAGTGACGGCTTTAGCCGAACTTACCTGCATCTCTGCTGGTTGCACGCCAGGCATTGCCAGCGTCTCTCAAAACCAGACCCACCCATCATGGTTGGCTACCAGAACGGGTTTAATATTAATTTACGGCGCTTCGCACTGCATAGATATAGGCTAGTGTGACTCATTGAAGAATATAGACCTACCGACTTAGTTTTATTTTTAGTATCAATAAAAAAATGCTCCTTACATTTCAGTTCTCTAGATCTACGCTCAACTGTGCTCCCCAAGTATTGCTGTTATGACCATCTAAACCGTCATTTCATGCGTGTCGAGTGGCTGGAGTGGGAGAGAGACGTACAGCATACGCAAGCCATGGAAACTTAGCATTGACCTTCACTTTTCGCTTTATTTTTATTTAATTAATCAAGGTCAAATCTAAATTATTATCTCCCTTGAACTATTCATTATTAAATACACTCGGCAGAACAGCAAACAAATGTAAATAAAAAGGATTATATTTAGCTACTGCATACGCCTATAATATAACCTCGACCCTGTTCATTTTTCAATGAGAGTCTGGTCGGGTGAGATCCCTCATCACCGCTCGTCCTTTTGAATGGATGCTACGCCATCATTTTACATCTGCCTTGTTAAAAATGAGCTGCATAACGTAATGGGCGCCATGCGTGGCTGCCGACGGTTAAATTCGACTCCTGTAGTAAGTTTCTTTATTAAGGTATTAATAATAATAATAATTTTTATTTAGGGTTCCCGTGCTAAACCGAGATTGAAATGTCTGAAATAGGCTTAAGCCAGCATCGGTAAGCGGACCGCGGTAATAATAAGTTATTCGTTTATTTAGAAATAACACAATCTGAGAATAATGCTTGGGCCTGCATGAGTGACAATGAACAATAGTAGTCCAGTCGCTAGAATTAATCATAAAAGACTCGTAAATGGGGATAAATCTAGAGTCGACTTTGGGTGGGAGGACATGGTTATGTGCTCTTAATTGGGATTGGCGTTGGTATAGAGTGGAGTTGGGAGGTAGGAGTTGGTGAAAACATGCTTGGGGTTATGTAAAAGGGAAAAGAGGAGACGCATAGGACGCGGCCTAATTTTGCTCCATCCATGTTTGGGAATTGAAATTTTCTTCCAACCTGTCCCCAAACCAACTTTTTTCATTTGTCACCCCCCCCCCATATCCGCCACCAAGTCTCTGCCTATGTATTCACGTGTATGCCTATGTAAGTATATTTGTAAGTATATTGAAGTTAAATACATCGTGTAATGTAAGTACATTTCCAGTTATTAAAGTGAAAGGGAATCTTAACGGGTATTTTGCGTATTTTTGGCGTATTTTAGTATTGACCGCGGCGAACTTGCATTAGGCCTATGTTAAGGTGACGCACATTATTCGCCTTGACCGTTTCGTTAAATTAATGTGTCTTTTAGCTCCGCGTCCCAGTGTCTCATCCACTACACTAGCAACGTTAAAATTAGGCATGACCCGTGATTTTTCACGGGTTAACAGCAAATTATTAATAATAGGCCCTAATCAATATCTTATCAGCGTCAGCATGTCTGATCCTTTGACTGAGGTTGGAGTGTTTTTCTATCGCTTGTGAAGAAAGTGTCATTCATCTGGCTCAGTGGGCACATCCAGCTTGGAAGGATTGACCTGGAGGCCCTACGCCAGACCTTCCCATACCTTTATCTCTCCTCTGCTGTTCGATATGTGGGACTCCGCCTTGGCTCCACACTGTCTCTCTGCGACCATGCTTGTACCGTTCACGTCAACTCCTCTCTATTTGCCAGTCGCTATCACTACGTGCAGTGACGACATCAGTTCACCTCTTGATCTGCTCCAGGGTGGACTCTGGGAACATTGCCTACATCGGTCTTTCGTCGTCGAACTTATCTATGCTCCAATCTACCCTTGATGAATGGGCGTTTTAAACATTCAAATCAGCATGGAATTTCAATGAAGAGAAGTGGTGATTAGAAAGTGGTAAATTTTAGAATTGTAAAAAGTATCAACTCTTCTTTTGTGGCAGATATGAGACTCTAGACTCGAACAGCTTCAAACATTGTAACTACACGTACTTAATTTGGTATAGTGCCGGTGAATAAGCTTGTCTCCCTGACATGGCTTTTGTGGGCCTTGAGAAATTTTAGAAGATTTACATTACATTACATTACTTCCTTAATGGCTCTAGGGAGTCTAGACCTATGTCTCATCTGTAGTTCCAACCGAAGACGATCAATACACTCAACCAATACACTTATCTTCTTGCAGAGGGTTCACTATAAAAAATGTCGCAATCAAAATATCGTCAATCAAAATGTCGCACTCTGTTAGCCATATTAATTAATAATAATTATATTATTAATTATTTGTATTGCGAACTATGTCTGTTATGTGCGCATAACAAACTTTCGTAGTTTAGGTCGGAATTTTCTTGCAACTATCGATCATGCTCTCTCAATATTAAATAGAAGCTGTACTGATGAAAGGAATCCTTGCTTAAGTCGAAGACGGAATAATTAATAGAATTTTGTTTAATTTGAAGCTGCATTGGTGAAATGCTTAATGATTAACCAGAAGTTGGAGTGAAGAAAATATTTTTTTAAATAAGAAGCCGCATTGATGAAACGAACCATGGTTAAGTTGGAGCGTTAGGCCTAGCGATGAGAAAATTCTGCTGAAGTAGAAGCGGGATCGATGAAAATAATTGTGCTTAAGTTGAAACTGGATTGACACAAGGTTTTATGCCCATCTAGAAGCTGGATCGATGAAAGTAATATTGCTTAAATAGAGGATGTATTAATTAAAAACAATTCGTCTTTACACGGAAGCTGGATTGATGAAATGGATTAATGAAATGCTTAGACGGAAGCCGCATTGATGAAAGTGTTATTGCTTAAATAGTCTGATTAATGAGAGAAACATTCCATATGAGCAGGACAACTAGCCGCTTAAGTGGAAGTTGGATTGATTGCCGCTTCCAGGTAAACGGCATTCATTTCACCAATCTCGCTCTAGTTAGACTTAATTCATTTCAAAGATTCGGCTTCTAGTCACGCAAAAATCTTTTCATCATTCCTGAATCAACTTGATCGGCATACTGTAGCGTTTTCGCCATTTCGACAATCTGTGCTACCCCTGTAGCACTCAGTGCTACCCCCTGTAGCAATCAGTGCTACCCATGTAGCACTCAGTGCTACCCCCTGTAGCTATATAAGGGACTGAAGAGCTCAGTCGAGAGAGATTGATATAGAGAGGATTGTTAAGAGATCTGTTCGAGAATGACTATGTAGAGTCGTTGGCAGTCTGCTGTCGATTATTTGATCGTGACAATTGTTCGTTGGCTGTTTGTTGCTGTTGAACTTTATAATAAACAAGCTTGTTCGTCATCGAGCTGGTGTAGTCTTTCACTTAAGAACTCTGATTCTACCTTCGGGGCAGTCTTAAATCCTACGCCAGACCGGGTGGGTCTTACGCAGCGGGCACTCAAGAAGAAGACGGAAAAACCTCGGACTCGGCCTTCCGAGGTATCAGAAAAAGACGGGAAGGATCCCAAGGTTTCCCAGGGCGGTCGCCGATTGCGTTGAAGTGAGACATTAATTATTTCAACAATCCATCTTTTAACTATACAGGGATATTTTCATCATTTCCGCTTCTATTTAGGAGGCATTCTTTCTCTAATTCCCAACTCTAGTTAGATAGAATTATTTTCATTAACATAGCATCAATTTCGGAAATAATTATTTTATCGATTCAACTTCTACTTAAATAGGAACTCTCAGTCAATCCGGCTTCTATTTAAGAACTAATTCTTTCATCAATCAAACTTCTATTCAAAGAACTGCTTTTTATCTGACCAGATTCTGGTTATAGAATAACACATTCATTGATCCAACTTCTATTTAATGAAGAACTATTTTAAGCAATTCAGCTTCTATTTAAGCAATAATACTTTGATCGATCCAGCTTCTATTTAAAGAGTAACCATTTTAATCTGTCTAGCTTCTAGTGCTGCGATAACACTTTCATCGATCCGACTTCTATTTAAAGAACAACCATTTTAATCAGTCCAGCTTCTATTGATGCAATAATACTTTCATCGATTCAACTTCTATTGAGATAAGAATGCTATTAATCAATCCAGCTCCTATTTTAAGCAATAGGCTATATCTGTCTTCGATCCAACTTTTATTTAAAGAAGAATTGTTTTAATCAATCCAGCTTCCAGTTGAACATAATTCTGTGTATCAATCCAGTCTAAACTTAAGTACGATTATTTTTATCGATCCACCTTCCACTTAAGCTTCCACTTAAGAGGAATTTACATATGGGCCTATTCCACTTAGGCCTAAGCAGAATTTATACATATGCGACATTTTGATTGACGCTATTGTTAACATGCGATATTTTTTATTGCGATATTTTTCATGCGACATTTTCATCAGATAGGCCTACCCTTGCAGAGTGAGTCCTGGGTCTCTTACTTTCTCCCCTGCCATATTCTTATTGAACCTGGATCTCCCAGAGCGCTCATCGAAAGAAACATAGAATAAGAAACAAAGACATTATCCTCAGAATGTCAATCGTAGGCCTATAGCTTTATTTACCGCGCATGTAATAGAAGTAGTGCAGGGTCATTTCCACGATGCTTTACTTGTGTGATATACAGACTGTAGGGCGTAACTTTTTTTACCATTTGCAGAATTTCAAAAGTACGTTGACATAAATGTTCCACAAGCGTTTGGACCTCTGGTTGTCGCCAAACTCACATCCACTGTCCAGGTTGGGATTGGCAGCCGATGCTTGATGCAGGTTACAGTGGGTGATTCATAAGTACATTTCAATGTGAAGGCTAAACAAGATTCGTATAATTTTACGGAGTTTATCATCGCGATTAACGTTACTCTGGAGTTTTCATTTATGGCGGCTGGGTATATTAATCGACAGCTGGCGCTGTGGCGTGTGGCCACCGCTTTTGATTCGGCTGTTCTAACACTCACATGCGCCTCTGAGTAGATATCTTGAAGGAGCTCAATATTGAGTTTCAATAATTGATTGTTTGATTGACTGATTGACTGACAGATTGATTGACTGACTGATAGATTGAATGATTGACTGGTTGATTTACTGATTGATCGATCAATCAATGAATTAAATTTATGTAACTTAATATTTAAGTTAGTTATATGTACAGTTATAGGTCTTCGAAGTAGAAGATTTAAACTATCTAAGGCATAAGGACGAAAACAGGTAGGGCCCATCGTCAATAGTTTTTCCATATGCAAAGCTTAGAGTTTGCTGAGGCAAAATGGAAAGGAAAATGTTCTGTTTGAATGTGTGAGACTGAGTGGATATGATTCACAGATCCTTTGTAATGCCAACATCACCTTCTATGTCAGTGCAATGGCATATTGCTTGATCAATTCTGAGAGCTATTAAGTGTAGTAACTGCAGAGAATCAATGATAAGTGAAGATAACTCAACCGAGGCCATGAAGTAATTGAAAACCCAGCGCAGAGGCGGAATTTCTCAGGGAAATTAACTTCTCAAGTCTACTAGCTTTGCATTGTTAGCTAGAATTTGTAGAGTTTCGCCGCAATGCAGATCTAATGGCACACTTACTAAGCTGTCAAGAGGCCGCATTCATGAGACAGGCAACTCTTATCCCGGCTTATGTGTGGCATAATCCGGAGTAGCGGTTAAATCGGTGATCGTGAGACAATTTTTATTCTGAGCTTGGAGCTCCAAGCTCAGAATAAAAATTGTCCGATTTTGAGGTATAATTATATAAACTTAGACCCTATAAGCTTGTGATTCGTCGCATTCGATGACGTTTTAGACCTTGAAATAGGCTTAAGAAGTTCTACAACAAAACCGTCTTTTTCACCGACGACAAAATTATTGCTTGTCATTATCGTCGTCAAAAGTTTTAAAATTTTACGAGATGTCTGACGACATTGAACTCGAAGAGTCGTGTGAGTAGGCCTATATTGCAGCGTGGGTAATGCACGTGCCATTAATTTGTTGGGAATATTTTTAGTTTGCTTTCACTGCAACCGTTATAGTTAGTTTAGAATATTTTACTAAAAAATGTAATTACCAGGTGGGTAAGTAAACTGCGGGTCCATCCGACCCGAGGGTATACACCCGTCTAACCGCAGGTGCAAGCACGTATTTAACGGTTCGAGTACAGGTAGTCAACACGGGTACGGGTGTATCCTAATACATCTGCGCACATAAGATTACATATAAACCACTATATATATATATACGTATACACATATATATAATATACACATATACAAATATTACATATAATATATATGTAATATTATGTACATAGGCCAATATACATATAACATATGTATTATGTAAGGTGTGGCTCTAACCAATTGGCACGGTGGCCGATTGGTTAGAGCGGTCGACCCCTAACGTTTAGTGTGCGCTGAGTGAGCGGGTTCGACCCTCGTCTGATGGAGTCAGTCACTGTGTACTGTGTAGGGACCTTGATCAAGTCCTTCGCGCACAATTACTTTGCAGTACAACTGCAGTTGCGAGGTCGAGGCGTGTGTTTGCACTTCTGAGCAAGAAATGTTGGGAGAAGGGCGGTATCAAATTTCAGAATTAAAAATATAGGCACACATGAATATGATGCAAATATACAAATATAACATATATATATATATAATACTCTTACCCAAATTTACATATAGAAATATACACATGGGGCTTAAATAGAAAACGTCTGTTCGCGGTATTCGTAAACTTGACATTTAATATTAGTTTTCGAATTATAGTTTCAAAGTGGCTTCTTGCATGAGCACAGTCCCAAAGATCACCCACATAATATGCCTGGTCTGGTTTCCGAATTTCGATCCGACCAGAACAGGATCAGAGGTCGCAATGCTTGTCTGCATAGCATCACATCTGCCATCAGCTCTGACTTGGGTGGCTTTACACGCTGGAGAGACAAGAGGATTAATTGCAGGCCAGGTGTGACCATTTCCAGGGACACCCGCATGCTTAATAATATACACGATGGTTCACATCAAAAATAGAGGAATTCATAATACTAGCTAGAGCTTCTTAATCGTGTTTGTCTGTTATAGATAATACATAATATAGATAATGTCTATAGGAAGAGACCTGCATTGCCACCCGCTTTTATGTACCAAAGCTAAGAAAATAAAGTCGTCGGATTGATCTCGGCAGGTTGTCGCTCAACCCTTTCGGCGCAACTTGGCTCAGAGACTCTGAACATCCATGCCATCTGTCAGCTTTCGATGGGATTCTGGTGGTTGGTTCCACACTTGTGCGTGGGCCAGCCATGGGTGACTCTTTTAGCTTACTGTGCACTGTTTTGCTAATTGTTTTAACAGTCGTAGAAATGACACTTAACATCATGTTGACTGGCGCAGAGAGCGCCTCTGAGTAGATTTCTTGTAGAGACGCTATATCAAGTTTTCATATCATATCATCCATCGTCCCCGTGCTCTTATGCGTCCCGCAAGGCTATGTCATAGGGCCACTGCTTTTCATCCTCCATACTTTTGCACTATCAGCTAAATCGTTTTTCGCGAAGGTGTAAAAGTAAAAATCCACCTCTATGTTGACGAACCACAACTCTATGTGCATCTACGACTAAATGAAGTCGCAAATGCTATAAAGAGACTTCTAGCCTGCATTGACAACATCATGCGATGGAGTCTGTCTATGAGTCTCAGCCATCAGACCAAATGCTATCTTCAATCATTGTCACTTTGACTCTTATTGTGCCCCGAGTCAAGGAAGTAGACCTTCTCGGAGGCCCGGGTTTCTAGGAGCCCCGATTTTGAGGAGGCACCAATTTCTAGGAGGCCCGAGTTTGAGGAGGCGCAGGTTTCTAGGAGGCCTAGGTTTCTAGGAAGCCGTCTTTTAAGGAGGCTCCATTTTCTAGGAAGCCCGTGTTTGAGGATTCCCATGTCTCTATGAGGACCGGGCTTCTTCGAGGCCCGTGTTTCTCTGAGGCTCGATTTTTCTGAGACCCGGATTTCTTTGGAAGCGTTTTCCAAGGTACGGGTTTATCGGAGGACCATTGATCTATTAGCCACAGTATTTATGTATTTATGTATGTATGCATGTATGTGAACACTCATAGAGCGCCCTATGCAAGAACCTCACAACGGAGCTAAACAAAGTTATCTAACAGATCTAAAATAAGTTCGTCTTCAATAGTCCAGAAAATGTCTCTTGTGCTGCACACAATGGGAGACTCGTAATTTATAATGGCAACGAGAAGACGCGACCTGTCCGTATGGCGGTATGAGAAGTTGAGAACGCGGAACCACCAGGTCCCCACGAGACGCAGAACGTAGGGACGACGCCCCGACTATAGCCAGTCGGGGCGTCGGTCCCTACGTTCTGCAACTGGAACACACATATCGTTTCTGCCCATTTCTGCTCATAGAACCTACCCTCTTGTAAATATAAAAACAATAATTATAATTTATATTTTTTTACTTTATTTCGCACAAGGCAGAGCAGAGGAGAAGAAACAAATGGAAACTACAACAAAATAACAAAAACTTTTCCACAAACAGACCGGATGACAAACAAACTAAAGCTTGAAATGGAAACCACTGCTCACATGCTCTTTATCCTTTACACTTCTAATATTTCCAGAATTACATCTTATCATGACATCCTTATCCTTATCTATGCTGATGACACCCAGCTTTATATTAAACTGTCGATTCTAAATCTTGAAAACTCAAAAGCTAGACTTGCTGCATGTTTTCTTGGTATGCATCCATTCGCCTGAAGCTAAACCCAAGTAAAACGGAGTTGATATGGTTTAACCGTCGAGGCCAATCCAACAGTGACCCATCCACCCTCTCTTTACAGCTTGACGAGGCCTGCTCTATTCAGCCCAATGATGTTGTTCGAGACCTTGGTCTTCTTCTTGACAGTAAACTAGCCCTCTGTAGTCAAATTTCATCTATTGTCAAAGCCTGTTTTTCACTTTCGCCGAATACGTCAAATCAAACACTGTTTAAATGAGCATTGTCTCCGTGTCTTAGTCCAATCGTCGGTTATGTTAGGAATTGATTACTGTAACTTAGTACTTGCTGGTCTACCCAAATCCAATCTTGCACAACTCACCTTTGTTCTGCATACTGCGGCACGCCTAGTTAAAAATCTTGGCCCACGTGGCCACATTACGCACTCCCTACGTCAACCTCGTTGGCTTTCCATCCAGGCTCTCATTTTTTTTCAAGCTCTGCCTCCTAATGTTTAAGGTAGAGACCGGTTTGGCCTCACCTTACCTGTCCGCCCTGGTCACACCGTGTGCTACTGATGGACCAAGAAGAGCCCTGCGTTCTGCTTCAAAAGGAAGCTGCTATTAAAAGACCAAATCTGCAGTTTGGCAGCGGAATGTTTGAAATAGCTGGGCCAGCTGAATGGAACATCCTACCAGAGGCAGTGCGCAGAGCTTCTTCAATAAAAGTTTTCAAGTCTAGTCTCAAAATTCATTTTTTTCTGTTTACTATGATTGATGAACTGCTTCTGTAACGCGACCTTGAAGTAAGACTCTTTATTAAGACTCGCTACAAATGAAAGTTGTAGTGTAGGCCTATATTATTGTATTGTAAACGTATATTGTATTGCACCCGCGATATGACATAAAGCATGACGTCCCTAACTGAGCGTTCTTGGGAGTTACTAAAACGCGCGAAAAACTCCAGACACACAGACACTGAGGCACTGAGGCCTTGATGCATACAATATACATGTGCATAATATAGGCCACAAGCGTAGATTCTAAGCAAAGTGAAGGCGCATCTCTTTAGATCTGTTTGACTAAGCGCCTCTTGTGAGCTACTTTAAAAGCACTTTTACAAGCTACATGTACATGACGAAGGCAAAGGCCTACGGTAATCCACGGATTTACTTATCGTTTTTAACGAACTCTAGCTCATTTAGTTTCGAGGCGTTGTCTGCCTTGTAGATGTATACTCAAAGTAGGTTACACCGCGTAAATGATTGGTGACTTCTATATTACCAAATGAACGCCAGACTGCGATTTGCTTACAATTACTGTGGCCATGCAGTTAGTATGCATAAGGGCTTACCACTGTACGAACGTTGTACGCCTACTGTACGTGTACAAAGAATACATACACACACAGCACACGAACTGTTTGCCAACACGAGTGTGTAATCGTGTGGTTGAGAGGAGTAATTGTAGGTTATTTGCTGATGCTATAAAATACATGCCGGTTATATTGACTGCCTCTATGCTCAGCACAAGGACAAATAGATATAGACCGAAATATTAGCATAACTTAGCATACCAAATCCCATATCACAGCACAATGCACACGGATGTGCAATGACAAGTGGATTGAGATGAATAGTAAATTATCTAGACATAGTTCAACCTATATTACAATGTATATTGCCCAATTCGTCTCTACAAACTATATAGAACAAAACAAGAATTATTTGAAAACAAGTACTTTTTCATCTTTCTTTGCTATTTGCACCAACA
The DNA here is from genome assembly GCA_959347315.1 of Bimastos eiseni. Lineage (NCBI taxonomy): Eukaryota > Metazoa > Annelida > Clitellata > Crassiclitellata > Lumbricidae > Bimastos > Bimastos eiseni. The sequence goes on from OY365814.1 coordinate 8,432,178, forward strand.
ACTATAGAGTTTTTTGACAGTTTCATCAGAGGAAGTAGAAAATTATTGATTTCTGTTAGTTTTAGAGTTTTCAAAATCAAACCGAGTATATGAAAAGAGACTGATTTGCTTCGTGTAACGAACATGTATATATATATATATCGGCTTGCCACAACCTGTAGGTGAATAGTTAGATAGATAGATGGATTGGTTGATAGGGTTTTCAACTGTTAACAAACCCATTCCGGGACATTTCCCAGTTTCCACTATATATGACGATTGCAATGGGCGAAGTGTGTCGATCAACAAATAATGAAGAGTGAGAGCGGTACTAAATCCCAGACTGCAACGAATGAATAGGATTATACATGTCTATCTGATCAACTGACGCTATAGGATGACCTGCAAAGGAGATAAAAACAGTTCATCCATAGCTAATCTGCAGATCACAGAGAGCTAATCAGGGTAACAAGATCACGACTTTATAGTATCTGGAGGCAACTGTAATAGACGGCGAGGACTGTGCATGCCAAGGCTAATAAACGACACTTCGTGCCCACGGCTGCCCCTCAGTATACCTATCTTCATAACCTTGGCACTTTTCGTCTACTTTTACTAATAGGGGCCTAAGGCATTTGTTCCGCAATCCTCTTTGATGTTGACGTCAAATGTATCGCCTTTAACGACTTGGTAATACAGGTGCTGGCTGTGGTATTAATTCTAAATCCCTTGGAGATCGCATTTGAAATCAGAAGCCATGATATACGGTGGATAAGGTTACTTTAGCGGGTGTTCATTTTTTACGAGTGCCCCTTATCCTCCTTGATGACTCTAATATAGACTGAGTCTGATGATCAAGGGCTAGGGCGTCGTCTCTTGAGCAAACAACTTTGTCGCCTTAACAAAACAAGGGTTTTAAGTGATTTAGATGGCGTATTGGACAACCAACCACTGCGGATTAACCTGAAACACTTTACCGTCTAAAGTGGAAGCTTTCTTATATACGAATCTACAAAAATATTAAAAGTGAGTGCGTGAATGACTTCAAGCGGAGTTGCTCGAGAGCTGTCAACGTCAGATCGATCTGCCTATGAATGAACTACAGAACTCTAGTTCTGCCTTTTTGCCATTGTTGATTGTATTAATCAATGGACCGACCATGTTATTTGGCTCTCAAGTCGCATCAGTGATTGCATTGAAATCTCCCAGACCGGTGACTTTAAGTTTAAGGTGACGAGAGAGAGACAGAGACAGAGACCAGAGACAGAGAAGACAGACAGATTGAGAGAGAGAGACTAAGAGAGAAAGACAAACTGAGAGAGAGACTGAGATTAAAAAGAAAAAAAGAGAAAGCGAAAGCGAGATAGAGAGACATAGAGAGAGTGAGACAGATGGACAGACAGACAGACTGAGAGAGAGACTGAGAGAAAGAGACAGATTGAGAGAAACAGACTGAGAGAGATACTAAGAGAGAGACTGGGACAAAATAAGGAAAGAGAAACAGAGAGAGAGAGAGAGAGAAGAGACAGACAGACAGACATATATATATATGTATATATATATATACATGTATACATATATATATATGTCTGTGTGTGTGTGTGTGTGTGTGTGTCTCCGGAATCCATTCCTACTACAGACTCGTAACGCTGTTATGGTCCCAGGTGAAGAAGAATGGGGTATATGCAGCGGACCCTGAATGATGTTAGGAGCAACACTGCAATAATAGGCCTATGTCGTGTGTACATGTGATACACTTTAACGCACTAACAACAACGTAGTATGAGTGACGGGGAACCAGCTCAGCATCTCGTTACAGTGAGCCATGTATGCTAAGTTTGAACACAAGCATAATTACAATATGCTCTGTACATCTGTACACACTTCAAAAGCAGCCAAATCTTATATATAGGACAAGCTATCTGTGTGCCCTTGGCAGTCGATGCATTTCCACAGTTTGAGAGCAATTCACTCCAAACTTATATTGTTGGCTCGGAGAACACTTGATACACGCAGTGCAAGAGTTCCGGAATCCAGTTCATCCCGTCTTCCTCGTCTCCCGGGGCAAAAACCTACGCCGCACCCTCACAAACCCATAAAAGCAAAGTTTTCTTTGTACACGTAGCTTACCACCGTTTACCTGTGACCACCAGCTGACTGCCTGCCTGCCTGCCTGCCTGCCTGCCTGCCTGCCTGCCTGCCTGCCTGCCTGCCTGCCTGCCTGCCTGCCTGCCTGCCTGCCTGCCTGCCTGCCTGCCTGCCTGCCTGCCTGCCTGCCTGCCTGCCTGCCTGTCTGTCTGCCTGTCTGTCTGTCTGTCTCTTTGCTTTGTATAACCGTATAGAGTAGCCTGCATGTCTGCTTTGTATAGGTGTATACGTGAACAATGGAGTACCCTATTCGACCTGGCACCGGAAAGAAACGAGAGGATTGGCTATTGCGGACTTTATTTCGTATAGCGCGGATGAATAAGCTGGCCCCCCTGCATGACGTCGCTATTGTGGACGCTGAGAAATTTCATGGATTGACATTACATTACATTGCAAAGACTTTCGAAGAAATTGTCCATCTGAGCAAGTTACGGTGAAGTCAAATTTGCACAATCGGTCTGTACTATAAACACTATTTATTTACATGTGTATCTAGATTCTGTGTGTGTGTGTGTGTGCGTGTGGGTGTTTCCGTTTACACTTTTACACATAAATGGACACCCAGCAGAGGGGTTGGTGGATTGTTGAGGAGGAATAGGAAGAGGAGGGGGAGGAGCAAGTCGTAGGGAACGATTATGGGGTAGAGGAAAGGACAAGGGTGACGACGAGAAGAAGAGAGTGAGGATAAAAAGGAGGATGGGGTGGGACAAAGAAGCGGTTAGGATAGGGTGAGAAGTAGAGGAAGGGGAGAAAGTTTGGAAAAAATGCGAGAACAAAGAGTAAATAGAAACTAGAGAAGACGGAGAAAGAGAAGAGGAATTATAGATGAGGAGGGATTGCTGCAGAGTCCCCTCAGGCCAGTCAGGAACGACAGGCTGCAGATGCTGCAAGAGCAGTAATGCCTCCCCACAACTTCGTCCTCAATCAAGGTGACCCCAGAATCTTCTTCGCCTGGACGAACGCTGATTACCCCATCTAGTGCCATATAAATGTCATTTATGTCCTACATCATTTTCAGGTTGTTTTACCCTTAAAGTGCACATGAGGAATCATACTGGAGAAAACCCATACAAATGCCAATTACGTCAGAAAATATATGTATCCGGTTCTAATCTTAAGAGACACACAAAGATTCATAGTGGAGAAAAACCATACAAATGCTGATTATGTCAGAAAATATTTGCAGAGTCTGGTGGGCTGAAGATTCACATTAGAATTCATACAAGAGAAATGCCATACGAATGTCATTTATGTCCGAAGTCATTTGCATACAGTTTTACCCTTCAATTACACACGAGGATTCATGCAGGAAAAAACCATACAAATGCCAATTATGTCATAAAGCATTTTCAAATCGCTTCTAATCTACAGAAACACAGAAGGATTCATACTGGAGAAAAACCATACAAATGCCAATTGTGTAAGAAAACATTTACGCAAGGTTCTAATCAGAAGCGCCATTTCAGAATGCACACCGAAGAAAAGCCTTATATATATGCCAATTCTGTCAGAAAACGTTTGCAGTCTCTAGTCAACTGAAGATGCCAATTGTGTAAAAGAAACATTTGCACAAAGTTCTGGACTGAATTACCATTCAGAATTCACACTGGAGAAAAACCATATGCGTGTGAATTCTGTCAGAAAACATTTGCACAAGGTTCTTATTTCAAGTGCTATTTGAGAACCCACACTGGAGAAAAACCATTTTGTATGCCGATCATGTTAGAAAACATTTACATTCTCTGGTCAACTGAAGACTCACATTAGAATTCATACATGAGAAAATATCATATAAATGTAATTTATGTCAGAAGTCATTGCACATGGTTTCACCCTTAAATTACACATAGAGAAGAGGAATTAGAGATGAGGAAGAGGGATTAGATTGAGGAGAGGTGAATTCTGCCAGACAGGCGGCCTTCAGGGCTGCAGAGTCCGCTCGGGCCAGTGAGGAACGACAGGCTGCAGATGCTGCAAGAACAGGAATGCCTCGCCACAACTTCGTCCTCAATCAAGGTGACCCCGTAATCTTCTTCACCTGGGCGAACGCCGGGTACCCCAGCTAGTGAGTAATAAAACAGCTTAGGATTGTCTAGAATGCCCGTGGCGCGCCTCATCAATTTTCACCCCCATCGGCCAAATGTCACCTTTCAATCTGAATCTGCATACCAATCGCATAAATACATATATATATATATATACATATATATATACATATATATACGAATATATTTACGAATATATATACGAATATATATACGAATATATCTACGAATATATACGATAAATATATATATATACAATTGTACAACGTATATGTGAAAAATTACGATACGATTTATACGATACAGAATATCACAAAGTCACCAGCTAACATTATATATATATATATGACGATATATATTTGCATATATATAAATATATATTATATTGTTACTTAAATATATATAGGTATATATATACACTATAAAGACATCGAGGATTATTGTACGGTCGACCTCTTCGTAGATCATTAGATTCAGGAACACGCATTCGCTCTAATTAGCTTCTCAATGTTCAATATGAGTGATCAATTATGCAAAACAGAAACATCTTAATCACCTCGTAGGCCTGTTTTTAATGAACCATCTATGCCATTCTATGGACTATGTATATATGAGATGTAATCGGTAACCGAGTAAGTATGTTGGTATGTAGGCTACATATGTAGACTACATGTATAGGTCTACGACCAAGAATTATTTAGACAACGAACCCCACATCTAAATGATTCAATAAAAAAAACTTATTGATTAGGTGCAAATCAATATAACTGGAGAGGGATGTTTTAGTGTGCAATTAAATGCAACGCACGTCAATAAACAAATTTGATTCTTTATTGAACCAACTGCCCGATATCTGCCCCATATATGCCCCATATCTGCCCCATATATGCCCCATATCTGCCCCATATATGCCCCATATCTGCCCCATATATGCCCCATATCTGCCCCATATATGCCCCATATCTGCCCCATATCTGCCCCATATATGCCCCATATCTGCCCCATATATGCCCCATATATGCCCCATATCTGCCCCATATCTGCCCCATATATGCCCCATATCTGCCCCATATCTGCCCCATATCTGCCCCATATATGCCCCATATATGCCCCATATCTGCAGCTCTAATAAAAAAGAATTTGTCGTGCTAGGTTGTCCGCCTGTGGATTAGCACCATCATGGGGTTGTGGGCGACAGTTTCAGTTTATTATAACAGAGATCATTAGCATCGCCCTCCTCCTTATCTACGCTTGGGATTGGCATGAAGAAATACGGAGTTTGCGGTCGTGGGCGTAGGGAGTCGTCTAAACAGGAGGACGGAACCGACGCTGCTTATGCTGCTGCAGGACCGCTCTAAATAGACCCGCATCGACCAACCGGCTCAAATGCTCCAATGCAGGTTCATCCTCTGCATGGCAGATATCGCTGACGAATCAATCGGTTCATCACTGGCTGCACCCGGGCGCACCCCTGCGGCCGCGTGTACCCTCACCAGGCCAGGGCTGCATACAGCATGCGGACCAGTTGTCAAAGGCACCACAGCAATAATATTGTGCGCAAGTCTTCCTGTCAGTCCTGGCAACATATTCTATTTACGTGGGGTTCGAAACTGAGGTTTTCAATTACTGTTTTTCCTCAGGATGACCTGTACATACCTGTGACATCAATAAAAACGAAGATGACGTTGTTCATGTTGTTGTTGATGATAGTAATGGCGATGACGATGATTTAAAAACGGTCTGCTAGCCCAATGTTTTTTATTCTTGAGAGAATAAATAAGCTAGTAAGACGTGTAAAAGGAGTGAAGTGACCTCGACCGCCACAAGCGCTGAGAAATTTCCTACGATTCCAAGTGATAGGACTCACAACGGTCGTCACAATGCATGGTCTGATCTCGGTTGTCTCTGCTGGTCCAGCAGAAATTGAACATAGACGCAATCAGATCGTTAGAGGAGGAGAAGAGGGGGAGTGGGTTCGGGCAGGAAACGATGGACTGCAATCTCCCTATAAGGAGTAACGCTGCGTAAGGTTGGCATAAAGAATATCAAAATCTTCTTCCTCGTAGTCTAATAATAAAATTGTTACTCGACGAAAATGCTATAACTGAGTGCATTACATTCGCAGCAGTTATAAAACCCAAACTGATTTTGGTGATCATCACGCATATAGCAAGGAAGGGAAACTTTTCGTGTATTTCATCAACAAGAGTCAAGAAATATTATATGCGCCATAAGAATTGATATACCCCATTGAGTTGGACGGACTTTGACGCCGGTCTTAGGCTCATAGAACAGTCTGACATTAACGCATATAAATGGCGAAGAAATAGTTGCAAAATACTTCCCACCTAAGGGGTCGTTCATAAAGGACTAACGCAAAAACCCTACTGTTTGGCGCCCTCTTCCTTGTCCGCACTTTTCCGCATTCGACTGACCCCTCCCCTTTTTCGGACGTCCGCATCACACATGTATCAGCCATCCCTTATGTGTTCTGTTGTTCCAAAGCGTTCAAGATATTCGTTCAAGACATTCGGCTATGTCTGTCAATGACTGTCATGTGAGATATAAACGAGGCCCATTCTGACAGTCGAAAATCGTATTTCCCGGCCTTTCGAAAATCTTGTTGGGAGTTGACCGATTATTGTTAAAATATCGTCTCTATCGCCTAAGTCCTCAAATATTGGACGTATCCGAAAGATTGGTGGGATTGCGATGGCGAAGAAGATGGCCTATCGTGTCTCTTCAAAGAGACACGATAGGCCTGCAATGACGATACATTATTATATTAACCATCGATGCCGTGAATTCGACATAACTTAACCCATGGTATGTCAAATTTACAGCGAGAAACATGTAATTGCAAAGTAGGCCTATAAGTGATTATGAATCGACATAAATGACTATGAATCGTCATTTTATAAATATGGTTTGGCCTATATGATAGATTTGAAAAATATACTAAGGTAACTGAGTTGAAATTATTTAGGCTATAGTTTCATTGTTAATATATTATTATAGTTATTTTGAAATCATAGCCCTCAAGTGCAATGGAACAGAGAAGTGCTTGAGCGTAAGAAATTTAAATAGGCACTCTTAAGGCACTACGCTGGACATAAAGTTACTCCTAGCATACACCCTTATCCTAGGGCCTAGGCCTATGAGTAAGTCGCCTATTCCGGAATAAAGCTATAATCAAAATGGCGATCATTATCATGATTCGTCGCATTCGACGAAGATTATGACGCTAAATAGTGTTTCTATAGATCATCGTAGTCCTCTAGATCTATGGAAGATCACACATTCTATTGTGGCTTCCATTTTTGCCATGACAAAATCTTACTAAGCTTTATTTGTAACAAAGTGGCAGACGATGTGGCATATATACGATGTGCCTTCGTTGCCTTCGGCCATGCAGTAATAATTAATTTCATAAAATGTAAACAAAACACCATCTAGTTTTCTCTGCGTTCAGATAATGAGCTCTTTGCATTTTATCATGCAGGTACCGTTAATCAATTTGGTTGATTTCAACAAAATATGATTTAGGACTTTGTATCTTAGCCGCTGCAATCCGAATTAAGCGCGAAAATATCTTTGCGCGTGCGCATTTATCTCTAATATTGCTGTACCGAATATTCACTTCGCAGCCGAATATAGGGCCAATAGCCTATTCGGCATTCGGCCGAATAGGCTATTGGCGGTCGGACCGAATACGAGTAGTTGATCACGTGACATCTGTTTCTGCACAAGCAGCTGCTATATCGAGTGGACTCAAGTAACTCTCTCACTAACAGGTCTATGCTGTGGTTGCAGCCAGCTTTGCCTACTGCCTCGGCCACGGTTTCGCTATGTCAGCCATCTCATTTCGAAGCTAAATTAAATTAGTTCCATTCCTAGCTTGCACATACTGACAGCAGGATGCAAAAACTAAATGCAGTCAACTATTTACTTTTAATTTATGTAATGAAATAATGATAAAATTTACTGAACTGAAACTTTTGCTTACATTTGACATTTTTCAATTTATCGGATGACGTATTTTCTTCACTATTCGGTCCAACTATTCGTATTCGGTCAAATAGTGTAAAACACTTATTCGGTAGGCTACAGCCCTAATCTCTAACCATTTGAATCATTACGAGGGTATTTGCACCAAAGAAAAACACTGGCATCAAGCTCATTCATAGCAACAATTAACGACCACGGCCTATTCGGATAATAACTAACTACCCCGGACGTAAGCCTTATTCGTGGCATAAGCTATTCTAATCCCATGCATACGACCTCTGGATAACAGAGCAGCTCAGCTATTGTGGATTTGACTTGATATAGCGTTTGTATAATGGCTTACTTATAGTTTCGGGGACTCCAACTTACGCATTATATTTTTATATTTTGGTCTGCTGCCATTGGTCAGAACAAAATACTTCCGCTTGATTGACACAAAGGAGTAAGTAAGCTTCGTATCTGTCTAAAAACGACACTAACCCTAATTGGCATATCTTTGGCGAGTTACATTTTCTGTACAATACTGGCCAGATCTTACACAACTAAATAAATGCCACACCCCATGAATCGAACTGGTCACAAGTTTAAACAATTCTGAGCCCTATTCTATATCCAAGTCGAACAAAGTGGACGCTTCCCAAGAAATTGCCCTCTCTTGAGTCCAAATACCAATACCACCGTCGTACTGTTAAAGAAATGCCTATAATCAAACTCGTCTCACCCTTTTTCTCGGTATCCGTCTTGCTGCTGCTGCTGTCCACTTCCTTTGACTTCTCCGTTCTCGCGCTTTTCCTTCACATGAGACGACCACTCTTTCTCTCGTTCTCTTTTTATCACAGCTTGTGAACACTGTCCAGCAACACAATGCGCCAGTCTCTTCCTTGTCGCCCGTCCGTCTACCTGAATCATAAGTCTCTGACCATGGGCTCTCCACACTGGCCAATCACAATCAGCATCAACGGTCATCCAGCCGGTCACCATCTGCCTTCTCAGCCCTCTATCTACCTAGCATTTGAAATTCATCAACCGATAAGACTGGTTTTAATGTATTGATTTTCTTAACGACACCGTTCCATTATCGGAGATGATTTGGTGACGCCCTCCTCCTTTCTCCAGGCTTGGGACTGGCACTTTCAAAGTCCAAACAGTGGCGGAGTTTCATAAGACTGGCTTAAACTAGAATAAATCTAAAGGTATACAGGCAAATGGCCATCTATGTGGGGGAGTGAGAGGTACCCGCTTTCTCACACTCCCTCAACTTAGGCAGTTGCGGAAAGCTGCTTAAGTTGAGTATACTGTCCGTTGAGTATACTGTCCTTTTTATGTTCGTTGAGCTATATTATCTGTGAGATATTGCAGAAAGTAGGCTGACAAGGTCATCAACCGAGGTTGTTCTCTTCCTCTTCCCCTTCCCTTCCATTTCCTCTTCTGTCACGATAGGGGATAACAGGTGATATCGGAAGGCCTAGATTCGGAGCAGAACCCCGCCGTCGCATCGAACGAGGTCCCGGGTCAAACCAACAGCCTGGGGCGAAACACCTGTACGGAGACAGGGTATGATAACAGAAGAGGCAATGAGCCGGAAATCCCGCTATAATCGTACTTAACTGGTCATCCTGCCGTCAGCACAAGACAAGCCGAACAGTTGTGAATAGATGTGTGAACTATGAAGAGACGCTGACGTGATTTATAAATAGACACGGTCGCTAGGACCGTGCGAATCAGACAATATAACGGTCCTTGAAGCAAGACTTCAAAGGCCCCTTAATGACGCTAGAGATCTTAGACACGGGTATATATATATATATATATATATTAGGCGGACTGTGCATTATGTATCTTTGAGCCGATGTGGAACTGCAGACATGGTCAACGTTTACTGTCGATTCTGTCAACGCTCATAATCAACTATATTTCAGTTGTACATATGATTTTAACTTGCTATATTAACGTTTTCTTACATTAACATCGGTTTGAAGTGAATCGTCTGGAAGGGCCTGTCCTTGATAGTCCAAACAAGGAGGTAAGTACTCGATACCTATTTTGAAACTGCCTGACTATGATGTTCAGTTTTATTTGGCTGTAGACGCGTCTCAGAGTTGTGTGGGAGGTTGTCTGTTCCAGGTGGTCGATTATATGAAGTACCCGATCTGCTACATCAGTTGGAAACTGAAAGCGCACAAACTGCACTATGCAGCGATCGAGAAGGAATTCTTGGTACGCGTAGAGTTTGCAGTTGTATCTGAGGTTTTCGCCTAGTGATTTTAAGATTACTGGTCGGAAACCTACAGGTTTCATCTCGTCGGCGTCGAGAGGAATGTAAAGGACGATGCGTATCAGCCCGTTGCTGTTTCATCTTATTTAGTTAAGTAACGAAGGTCCAAGTCTCAAGTTGTACATTTAAGACGTTTGGCTAATGCCGTACTTGAAGTCAACCTTAGCTCTTTGTTTCGAGCCAAATTAGGCCAACCGAGTTGCTATTATCGCTGAGTTTGTTCGTTTAATCCGTTCGCTCCACGCTTTGTTTAGGTTGTATACTATTTTGTCAATAAATATATTCTTTATTCTTAAAGAACTCCCTAGTCTAATACGTTCGTAAAGGTAGTATCATAACAGCATATACACGCACACGCACACGAGTGTGGGACATTTGCCACTGGACATAATACCTCCTCAAAGAAAACAGTAGAAAAAATCCCGGACAAAGCCCCCCGATTTTGCGTATGTCAAAATCCCGGGGCAAAAGCCCTGGCATGTGGCTTGAATCCAAACTATCTTTTATCATCAATCCAACTTGATAATAATAATTATCATATTTAGTTTAACTTCAAACTGACAAATCGCATCATGACAAGTACAGTATGAATGAATGATGACAAATTAAGCAACATATATTTGTCATCAATTCAACTTCTATTTAAGCACGAATTATTTTTCATCAATCAATCTTCCCTTTAAACGAGAAACTAAGCAACTAATTAGTCTAATTATCATATCAACAGATTTAATTATTGTCTCACGTACGTCATTAAGTTGAATTGGTGTCAATTAAATAATTTGCGCAAGAAATCAGACATTCGAGTGTAGGACAAAACTCCCGGACAAACCCCCAGTTTTAGGCAGGACTTTTAACGCCCCGGATAAAACCCCCCTTTGGGGTTTTGGTACCTCCAATTGAATCTCGGACATTGTAGACGAATAAACACAAAATGCGGTTTTGAGGTGAATCTGCCAAACAAACAGAATACCACAGACTCCACAGTATATGCAAATGAACAACAGTTCTTGACAGCTAAATGTTTTGATCTAAATCTGCTTAACCAACATCAACCTGCTAATAAAATATACCAAAGAGAAAGGCATAACGTTGTTTGCCAATTGAAGCCAAAGGTGGATGGATTACGCACAGCGATGCATTCGGTGTACATAATAGATATTAACATCAAAAAGACCAACTAACTATAGCCAATACATGTATGTTTTGTTTAAACCTACATATTTGCTATTTAACAGTTACTATTGGACGATGATACCTGAGTGTTGTCAATGCGATTTATGGGGCGATACATCGAGTACACTCTTCGTGCTATACTGGACACACAATTTGGTTTTAGCAATCAGATTTTATATTTTACAAACTTTTCCTTTTGACTAGTTAATAAAGATTTCTTTATTTTACAAACTATTTCGGTAAAAGTAAATTAATATTATTAGTTTTTTGTCCTACTTTGAGAGGGGTTTGGTTTAGGGTGCTTTTATCCGTTCCCGTTTAGCAGAAAGGACAAGTTCACTTCTGAATATCTATTTCTCATGTTGGATGCATAAATATTGCATTGAGTCATTGTCAACAACAGTGTTGTCATCTGTCGTTAAATGCAGTCACTAACAAATCTTATAAACAAATCTTATAAACAAATCTTGTAAACAAATCTTATAAGCAAATCTTATAAACAAATCTTATAAACAAATCTTATAAGCAAATCTTATAAACAAATCTTATAAACAAATCTTATAAACAAATCTTATAAACAAATCTTGTAAAGAGCTGATAATTTCGTATAGGGCCTAGGGTCTGATTATCCTTTTAAATATTGTCTTCGTTTCTAGTCTGTATCTATTTTTTAATACAACATGTATAAATATATATTTATGTTATAAAATATTTTTATAATTATAAGGTCTGATATTAAACTTTTGTATATTAGAAGGTCTTGTTCTTGTTTGTGCGTATTAGGCCGTTGTGAATCGTGTCCAGAGGGGGCTAATGTCCTAGCTTTGTGGCTTTTAGTCAGAGAGTCTTTTGGCCAGAGGAGCTTTGGGCCGGAGGGGCTTTTGTCTCCCCCCCCCCCCACACACACACTTGGACATACAGACTCTGGAAGACAGACAGATACATACAGATGGACTATTTCCTTTCCAACGCCAACGTGTCAAACTACGTATTTAGCTGTGAAATAGAGCTCATACCATTTACATAGAAATATCTCGGTATCAAAGGCATTTCTCACACCCTATGATGAAAATGTTATGTACTGTTTATAGATCCATGTACTGTAAATATATAAAGATTTTATATATAAAAAATACACTCGTGTATATAAATAATTATATATATATATGTATATATATATATGGAGTATATATTATGGAGAGGGAGAGAGAGACTGATTGCGGGTGGTATAAACCACTCGAGAGATCATTGATCACTCTGCATCATATTAATTTAATTATGTGTCTGTGCGTGTGTATGTATGGGGGGAGCAATTGCATATAATAATTAGTGTTCGATGTATGTAGGTCGACCGACGTCCGTTGGTCATTTCATCATGCGAGAACGACGCAATGGGGAGACCGTGCGTTGGGTGATTGGTCGGGCGTAGGGAGGGTAGGGAACGAGAGGGAAAGCGAAAGGGCAAAGATGCGTGACGAAGATGCCAACATCAAAGGTCAATCTTGACGTTTTAGGCGTCACACGCCTTTGACGGAAGAGCAACTGTAAATGTACACACGGCTTTCTATGACGACCATCGTTCGTCCACTTGAGGTCTACACAATATACCTCACCCTCTCGACTGACCGCTCCCTCCTCCTCCTCCCTCCTCCTCCTCCCTCTCTGCGCTCGCAGCGCACCTCATACGGTTAACGATATGTTAATGAGATGCATCTGCGTTGCTGGTGGTGGTGGTGTGTCGAATGACTGGAGTGGTCCCTGTCTGCATTCATCGCAGCCCTGGCTCTCAGTCGCTCGGTCGGTCGGTCGCTGCTTCGGCGGCGCGCAAAGCTCACTGCCCGCTACTCGTCGTCGTTATAAGGCGCTCTGGTGGCGGAGGTGGTTCTGTTACAACCGTTCTTTCTGCTTCCCGCTTCACACAAGGTCAGAAACAACTTTTGCCAAGGTCACTGTCCTCATCCGTGCTCCAATACCAGATAGCTATAATGGGAAAATTCAAGCAGGTCCTCGTTCTGGAAGTGGAGTCGGCCAAGGACAAGAGCAAAGACACTGAGGGCGGAAAGTACCGCAGGGACACTCCGTGGCTCGTCGAGGCCTTTCAAAAGAAAGGCTACGTCAAGTCAGAGATTATCTTCATCACTAACGCCGATACGGCCGAGTCTCTGATGAAGAAATACCCGGAGACGGCCTTCCTCGGCCGCGTCAATCCAATGGATTACGTTGAGATTAAGTTGGAAGAGTACGTGACGATGCTGAACGGTCTGAAGAAGGGCGGAGTGTTGCTCGGTCCAGACGCAGAGCACATGGATCGACTGGGGAGCAAGATGATCCTGTATGAACTAAGGGACACAGCGATGGGCATCGACGGGGTCCTCCTGCACCAGTTTGCCAATCTGGAGAAGAACGACGGCGAGATTGACACAATCATTCCTTTGGGATCTGCTCCACGAGTGCTCAAGATGTTGCGAGGCTCGACTGGACTGGGCGTCTGGAAGCTGGAGAACACGGCTGATGGAAAAGTGCTGCTGACCGACGCCTACAATCAGACGACGGAGGAGATTCCACGCAACGAAGTCATTCCGAAGTTCCTGGCTCTGTGTCAAGAGGACGCCATCAGCATGCCATTCCTGCCGTTGATCAAGGACGGTGAGTTCCGGTTCCTCATGTCAAGGCACGAGGTCCTTGAGGTCGTTCATAAACGACCGGTTGATGAGTCTGCCTTCACGGCTACCCTGCGCTCAGGCGCCGTCTATACGACGCTCGACCTAGTGGAGCACAAGGCAATGGTTGATGCAGTCATCCAGTGGTCGCACGACATCAAGGCTACGCTCGAACTGGCAGACGTACCCTACTGGTGGTCAGTGGACTGCATCGAGGAGGAGTTTGAGGAGGAGGAGGAGGGTGGCCTCAAGCCAGGACAGATTCCAAGTGGAAACCCAGGAAGAAGACTCGTCCTGTCGGAGATCAACTGCTCATGCCTTGGTCTCGTGGCTGATACGTCGGCCGAGGCCAAACAGAAAGGGATGCGCTTCGCTGACATGATTGCCGACATCGTCCTTAAAGACGACGAATGATTCATCGGAGGAGGAGGAAGAAGAGGAGACCTTCTTCGCAGTGCTCTGCAGTCAACGATTGAGCTGAAAATCATGAATCTGAACTTCATCAAATGAGTACAAATGTAGTCAAATTGATCTTCTGTCAAGAATCTGAACATCTTCTGAGTCATCCGTAGTCAAATTGCGTTTTCGAGAAGAATCTGAACCTCTTCTTCAGGTGCCGTTTTATAGTTGAATTTGACTTTTATTTATTTATAATTTCGCTTAAATTCACTTACCTGCATGATATTTGTTATGATTAGTTATAGATGTAACACTTAGGTTTTGTTGCATAGCAGCATTGGATAACCCAGTTTATATCCATTGTTTTATGTTCATATTTGACTGGAGCTTGTAGCTTTTCTAACTTTGCCTATCTTAAAATTGATGTGAGCTTTCTGCTTTATTTAAAGCCTCTGCAAAAAGATGTAGCTGCAGAATCGGGAGATTTGTGAATTGGAATTGCTAATGAAATTAAGATCTGTGTTTTGATAGTGTAAATATTGATAAATTAATATAAACTGATTTATTAAACTGAACAAGATTATATTATTCTAAGGCTATTTCTTAGTTGACAGACATTTCTTAGTCAAGTATGAGCTATTTCCTGATTCCGATTAGCTGCTTCTGCAGGCGTCCATCTACTAATGTATTTCACAATCAGTATAGGCACGAAGTTACTTGTTAACACTCTTGAACCCCTTGACCTGATCTAGTTTCTTTAGATAAGGATTATGGTCTGGTGTTGGTCTATTTCTTCGTTTTAATTCTGAAATTTGATATCGCCATTCTTCCAACATCTTTTGCTCAGAAATGTGCATGCCTCGATGGCGCAATTACAGTTGTACTGCAGAGCAATTGTGTGCGAAGGACTTGCTCAAGGTCCCTACAAAGCGACTGACGTCTCGGACGAAGGTCGAACCCGCTCGCTCAGCCCACACTGAGTGTTACGGGCCGACCGCTCTAGCCGATCAGCCACCGTGCCACACATTTCTAGTGTGGTATCATTGAACGAACTGGATGGAGATAATCGATTGCTGCGTTGGTCTGAAATCTTCCAGTCAAATGCAAAGCCAGACAAAACGTTCTCGTTAATGTTTATTTACTACTCTAAGTAGACCTGGTTCAATGTGCATTGAGGGCGCTTTAAGTTCTTTCGGAATTTAGCAAGATATCAAACTAAACGAAAGATGTTTAAGTGACGTAGATATCATTCCATTGGATATTAAAATTATATAATATTATGATAGGAAATGTTACTAACAAGCGGACTCTGAACAAAATTAAATGCCAAGCATTTTACTGCATTGGAACATAAAAGATGTCTGTTTGTGTTCATTTCTCTCGTTCTCATCCATTTCTTTCTATTGGTTGAATTGCAAATTGAAATAACTGTCGCCAATGACTTCATTCCCTCCAGAACGTTGTTTAGACAAAATTATCTTAACTCGATTTAGGTATCGACTTGGACATTACCAATGTTCGACATTTCAATGTCACTGATTAATTATATATCTGGCATACAAGTACTGTGTATAATTACTAAAATATATAATATTAAATTAGCACTCTTGCTTTTGCGATTATATATACGTATCAGAGATGTGCAAATGCAGCACTTTGAGGTGTGTTTAAAAGATGTTATATAAATGTTTTGCAATACTCATCATCAGTCCCTGATTCCATTTGTCTGGCGCCGATGGGTACGAACAAATGGCCTCCCTTGCTTTCGGTCATTTATCAAGTCCATTCCTTTCCTCAAGTGATGTTATGTTTTTATATAGGCCATGTTATACATCGGCAGCATAGTATTGATCTGCCTGCATGGAAGATGGAGAACACGTTTTGTTTCGTTTTCTTTCGAACCCTGCATGTAGTGCACTGTACTGTATGAGATTCTGTGTTCTCTCTCCACATGTAGACCTGTGTCCAAAGTCTTTGCTGAACGACTTTGTCTAGCAGAGTTATTTGGACACCTATCGCTAGTCTAATGTCGTCTTTTTTACTTTCTATAGTCTTGAAATCTCTGCGATCTTCCATAGGCAAATGATATCCAACAATCGATGGAAATCAATTGTATCATCATCTTGTGTATTTTTTTGTTTTCTTTGTCAATTCTCTTCTCGTTTTTTATCCATATGCTTGTGAAATGCGTTAAATTATTCTTTTTAATATATTAAGAAAGTTTTATAAAAGGTAATTATTTACAAAAAATAATGGTTGGGTTTGTGTATACTGAGTGACGATGCTAGCAACAATAAGTGTTGATTGTGTAAATTTCCAAGAAGACATCAGCAGATTCTTTTGCATTAAAAGAGTTGAGTTGATAAAGTAGCCCAGATGTTGAAAAGAAGCAGCAGAAAGTGATCTCCTCTTGATAAAGACGTACAATCACAGCCTTGTAGGCCCACACCATAAAACAAAATAGGCTACATGTAGCGAATTGCTAAACAATGCGTATACATGCGTGACCTGTTGGAGGTGGGTCCGTGTGGAGGTGGGTCTGTGTAGAGGTGGGTCCTCTGTGACCTTCAGGCATGACTACATTTGGCGCTCAACCAAAATCTTGTTGGCTCGATGCCAATCTCCTCCTCATCGATTATTCTATTCGATGTACTAACGATAGCGTTGCGTGTTTACGCAGCCCTCGATTATTGGGCGGATAAGAAGGGCAGTCCATGTGAATTGTGAGCACATGTTCAAGTGCCGTTTCAAGTGCAATTGCTACGAGAGCAGTGTTTCGGCCATCTGCTAACTGCCACTGGACGACGGAATCGTTGTAGTTTGACAAAAAAAACAAAACACCCATATCTACGTCTATGCTGCCGTATCAACACAATAGGCCTAATGTAATTGTCACCTCTCTATATTCTGTGACCTAACTCAACTTTCTTCCTCTCCTATAGTCTACACGTAAATAATTAACTTCTGGTAGTTAACTTCTGTTGCTACGTGACTATCACTTGACATTGATAACGTTCAACGTTTTCAAATATTTCTTCATTTTTAAAACATAAGAAACCAATATTAAAATTATTCGGACGATTTGGCATTGATAGCATCATCATCATCATTAATCCTTGGCACAACGCCCGTAGATGTCCGATGCCCACTTCGTCGTGACTTTCCACTGTTTGTCCTGTGCAATATGTGCCAGTTCTTGAATCCGCTTATTTCCCCATTCCCCTATATCGTCTAGCCATTCTTTATGAGGATGTCCCCTTTTATTCTTTCCTTCCATTCTTCCAAACAACAATGTTTTGATTTTTCGCTCATTCTGCATATATGGCCAAACAAACCTAACTTTCTTTTCATTACTTTTTGCATTAGATTTTCTTTTGGTTGTATTCATATGTGCAGTTCTACATTGCTGACCTTTTGTTTCCAGCCTATTCTTAATATTTTCCTGTAACATTTTCTCTCAAATGTCAAAATTCTCCTTTCTATGTATTTTGTAACTACCCATGTTTCGCAACCATATAGCATGCTACTAAACACGCATGTTTGCAGAACGCTTAATTTTGTCTATAATTTTATGGCTTTGCTCTTCCAGATTTTGTCCATAGCCTTTAATGATGTTGACGCTTTTGCAATTCTTGTTAGTACCTCTTTTTTACAGTCCAAGTCATATGTCATATTGCTCCCTAGATATGTGAATCTTTCTACATTTTCCAGTTGGATTCCATCTACAACAATCCTTTTTGTAGCAATCTTCTCCCCAAATATCAATGTTTTTGTTTTGTCGTAGTTCATTTCTAGACCATATCTCTTGCCATCTTTGTTTAATTCTTGTGTTGTCTGTTTCAGTCTCTGTTGATTTTCATCTATTAAATCGATGTCTTCGGCAAAACAAAGGTCACTGAAATTTGGGCCGCTAATTGTAACTCCCCTCTCTTCTTCTTCTCTAATTTTGTTCAAGACTCTTTCCAAGAGAGTAATAAATGTATTAGGCGATATCGGATCTCCTTGTCTTGTGCCTCTACTTGTGCTGAACCAGGTACCGATCTCGTCGCCCACCCGTACCGCTGCTCTCGCGTTGCCGTTGATTTCCTTTAGCAATCGGGTCAGTTTGCTATCAACGCCATACGATTCTAATGCTGCCCATGACATGTTCTGATCGATACTGTCAAAGGCCTTCTTAAAGTCTACGAAGCAGTTGTATACTTTCTTATTTTTCCTTCTTGCCTTTTGTCCTATCAGCCTTAGTGTAAGTATCGGTTGTACGGTGCCTCTGTCCTTTCTAAAACCTGCCTGCGCGTCTGTTAGTTGTTCCTCTGTCTGTTTCCTCAATCTTTCCGTTAATATCATCATCAGCGTCTTACTGAGGTGGCCTATCAGTGCTATCGTTCTGTAATTGCTACATTCCAATGCACTTCCTTTCTTGTGAATGGTTACAATGATTGATTTCTTCCATTCCTCTTGTGTGTGACCCTCCCTCCATATTGAGTTAAAAATCTCGTGCAACTCCTTTATAATGCTGTCTCCTCCATTTTTTTTATCATCTCACCCGTTATACCGTCATTGCCTGGGCATTTGCTGTTTTTCAATCTCTGTACTGCTGTTATTACCTCTTCTTCTGAGATGTTAATTTCAATGTCCTCAACCGGTGGGGTAATTTCTTTCAGCTCTGCAATGACCTGTTTGCTGATAGCTTGGTTCACCTCTGCTTCGTAAAGACCACTACAATACTCTGTCCATCTCTGTATGATGTCCGTCTTGTTAATGAGTGTCTTGCCCTTTTCATCCCTAAGTGCTGTTAGTTTGGGTTGCCATCTGTTGTTGATGTTCCTTATCATTTTATATACCTCCCTTGTTTTATATTCTCCGTGATATCTTTCTATACTTTTGCATTGATTCTCCAACCATTTAGCTTTGTCCTCTCTTGCTGCTTTCCTTACTTCGTTACATTTTCTTCTGTTTCATCTTTCTTTCTCTTCTGACATATCTCTTCTCCTTTTCAAAACTCTCTTCTCTTGTACCAATCTTAAGGTTTCTGGTGAGATCCACTTTCTGTTTATTTTCTCTCGTAACGGCACTGCTTGTTCCATTGCTTCCATCATCGCAGCTGTCAATTGTTCCGCTCTTGTGTTGATATCCTGTTCTCCTCCCATGTCTTTGATCTTTCCATCTAGTATCTCTTGATAAATTTTACTTGTGTCTATCTCGTCAAATCTTGATACGTCTCGGTGCTTTCTCGGGCTCATCATGTGTTTCTTTTTAGCTTAGTATTAATGTTCGCTATTCCCAGACTGTGATCTGAATCAATATCTGCTCCCTGATATGATCGACATTGTTGCACCGATGTTGACCATCGCGTGTTGATTAGTACTAGGTCTATCATATTCTTGGTGTTTCTGTCATTGGATCTCCATGTCCATTTTCGACAATCTCTTTGTTGAAATCTTGTATTGCAAATCATCAGTTCATTGTCTACTACAAATTCCAGAAGTCTGTCTCCTCTTATATTTATCTCGCCGTATCCAAATCTGCCCATAACTTTCTCCCATCCTTCATTGTCTGTGCCTACCTTTGCATTCCAGTCTCCCATAACTATGAGTATATCTCGTTTAGGAACTTCTTCTATATTTTCTGACAGGTCGCTGTAGAAACTTTCTATAACCTCGTCTGAGCTCTCTGTTGTGGGTGTATAAACCTGGATGGCCGTCATGTTAAATGGCTTTGCACCAAATCTGGCTACTATTATTCTATCGCTCACTGGTTTGTAGCCCAATAAAGCGTCTCGTGCTTTGTCTTTCAGTAGAAAGCCGACACCTGCTTCATGTCTACTCTCGCCTCCTGACCAGATGACTTTACCTCCATATAGTTCTCCCGCTAGTGTCCATCTCATCTCCGATATTCCCAGGATGTCGCATCTGTAACCTATCATCTCCTCTTGGAGCAACTGTAGTTTTCCTGTCTCCCACAGTGTTCGAACGTTCCAGGTTCCCACTGTTAACACCTCCTTGGTGGCTTTGATTTTTCTTTCGGTAGCTGACTTATCGATCCAACCCCGATCGCTCAGTTGGTTTCGCGGACCTTGTTTATCCGGGCGACGTCCGGGCCGGCATGCTTGTGGATTAGTGTGTTGTGGCATCAGATTTCAATCGTCTTTGTTCTTTATTGTCAGCGTATCGACACCCATCTGACAGACCCTCCTTTTGCTTTCGGGCTTGGGACCGACTCGAGAGGGTTTTGGTCTATGCCTATGCGTATCGCTTAGTACCACTCGAGGCAAGGTGTGCCGCCCACGTTAGCCAGTTTTTCAGGGTTCCCGCTGGACCTGTCCACCTCGCGTAACGTCCTAGATAGTCCTTCGGCACGAACCTTTGGTCCATGTCTTCACGATTGACGGCATAACCTCAGCGGGTAATCCCCTACTTTGCTGTTTGTCACCCCCTCACCGCGGTGAGGTGTGGGTCGGACTTGAGGGGGCATTGATAGCGCAATCGATTATACCTGTATATAATAGAGTAATAGACTATATCAGCACTTAATTTGTGGCGTCTCTCATGCACAGCATACGCCTGTCCCACCAAACATTATATATATATATTCACAGCAAACACGTTCACATTACACTCTTCCTTTTCCTAAAAAGTATGCGGAGGAGTGAACGGTTAAATTTTAAATCTGCGAAGTCGTGATGCATCAAAAATAACTTACGAATGCACAATATACAGGATAGATTTTATAATTTCGTGTAAAATATACAATCTAGACAAACTGTCTGCAACAATATTCAATTGTCCGTTCTTATGACTTCCACATGAACGTTGCAATGTTAAGTCTGACTGACTGAATTCGGTATCGATTTAGTAAGCTAAGTCAAAGGATTGTAGGACTAATGTGCAGAAATGTTTGAAAGCAACATTTATGTCTAATAACCAGCCAAATATTGAGTGGTCAAATGTCCATTCCAGCGGTCTACAACCTTGATTGTCGGCACCACAGGAGTTGCAAGATTCAGTTCCTGGATGTGCGAGGTGCATGTGTTTGTGCGATTCCGCGTCCTAATATGGTCGATTCCTCTTAATTAAATTTTTTACCAATTAATAATTTCATTATATACTGTACAATTTTAAATGAATAATTTAACTATAATCTTATCTGCAGCAAACTATATTTTCAGTGTACCTTCGTAATTAGGCCTACTTACTTATTCACCCAGATACAGTTGACTAATTATACTACCATTAACTTATTATAGTTACAAGTTCAATGTAGTTCAATTATAGTCCAATTACATAGTTCAATTGGAGAGGCCAATATTTATTGGCCTGAAAATACATCTTGATAATTATCTTTCTGACTTCAGCGTTAGGAGTGGGGTAATATTTCAAAAATTATCAGGGTGCCAACTGCCAACATAGAAATAGGTATAATCTGAGCAGGATCGAGTTTAAGTAAATCCTTATCATCTTTTGCCCATCGTTCTTTGATAGTGACTCAACCACTGAATTGTTGCAATATCCTTTACCCCAAGCAAACAATTTAGTCTACATATACAGGTGATTTAGATAGGATGGATGCATGATTAGCAGTGTCAATTAATGTTTGAATCTAACTTTAATAATTGACCAGTGCTAACGACCAGTGCAATAGCGATAACCTAGTTTAATTTGGGTAATTGTTATTATGCTAGGTAGTTACAATGACTGAGCATTGATGAGCAGAGTTCTTTAACTGTTTAACATTAATAACGTTCAACGTTTTCAAATATTTAGAAATAGTCTCTTTCTGACGGTCATTGGATTGTTCAATCTTCACGACCGTTAGGACGAAGTCGTCTGAGAAAACATGTGCAGCTGAGGCATACATACATACATACATACATACATACATACATACACACAGACACACAGACACACACAGACACACACACACAGCGACTGAGGTGGAAATAGTCGTCTGCCACGCATCTTATCTATGCATGTATGTACGTGGGCATGTATACACACTTACATACATACATACATACACACATACACAAACACACAAATACACACACACAAATACACACACACAAATACACACACACAAATACACACACACAAATACACACACACAAATACACACACACAAATACACACACACAAATACACACACACAAATACACACACACAAATACACACACACAAATACACACACACAAATACACACACACAAATACACACACACAAATACACACACACAAATACACACACACAAATACACACACACAAATACACACACACAAATACACACACACAAATACACACACACAAATACACACACACAAATACACACACACAAATACACACACACAAATACACACACACGGCGACTGAGGTGGAAATAGTCGTCTGCCACGCATGCGCAGTCGAGGCAGCTCTGGGAATCTAAGATATGACAGCGACGGTAACCTCTAAAATTTACGGTAACACTATTCATAAAACGGTTGTGGTTCGTGTGGTTCAATAATATAGGATGTAGCGTTGAAATCGTGTCGGTGTCGTCTTCCTATCGAATACTAGCTGTTGATCGTCGGTGCTGTCGCCAAGCCAAGCCCTGCTAGACCACAAAGGCTTATATGACGTGGGCTTCAGACAGAAGGGCGGATTCAGTCGGTCATGCACTTCGTGAATCGGAACGGGTCGGATCTGGTCAGATATTTTACTTCGGAAGTTTGGTCGGGTCCACATTTTGTATGGGTTTGGTTGGGTCGGGTGATGAAAATTGGACACTGGAGGGCATGGAGGCATCGACAACTCTGTGCATGCATACATACGTACGTACGTACGTACGTACATACGTACATACGTTCATACGTACGTACGTACATACATACATACATACATACATACATACGTACATGCGTGCATACGTACATACGTACATACGTACATACATACATACATACATACGTACATACGTACATACGTACATACGTACATACGTACATACGTACATACATACATACGTACATACATACATACGTACATACGTATGAACGTATGTACGTACATGCAAACATACATGCATACATACATGCATACATACATACGTACCTGCGTGCATACGTATATACGTACATGCGTGCATACGTGCATACTTACGTACGTGCATACGTACATACGTACATACATACATACATACATACATACATACATACATACATATGTACATACATACATACGTACATACATACATACATACATACGTACATACATACATACGTACATACGTACATGCATACATACATACATACGTACCTGCGTGCATACGTGCATACGTATATACGTACATGCGTGCATGCGTACGTACGTATATACGTGCATACGTACATGCGTGCATACGTACATACATACATACGTACATACGTACATACATACATACGTACATACGTGCATACGTACATACATACATACGTACAAGCGTGCATACGTGCATACACACGTGCACACGTGTACACATACATACGTACATGCGTGCATACGTACATACGTACATACGTACATACGTACATACGTACATACGTGCATACGTACGTGCGTGCATACGTGCATACGTACATTCGTACATACATACATACATACATACATACATACATACATACATACATACATACATACATACATACATACATACATACATACATACATACATACATACATACATACATACATACATACATACATACATACATACATACATACATACATACATACGTACATGCGTGCATACGTACATACATACATACGTACATACGGACATACGTACATACGTACATGCGCGCATACGTGTATACGTACATTCGTACATACATACATACATATATACATACATACGTACATACATGCATACGTACATACATACATACGTACATACATACATACGTACATACGTACATGCATACATACATACATACATACGTACCTGCGTGCATACGCATATGCGTACATGCGTGCATACGTGCATACGTACGTACGTGCATACGTGCATACGTACATACGTACATACATACATGCATACATACATACATACATACATACATACGTACATACATACATACGTACATACGTACATGCATACATACATACATACGTACCTGCGTGCATACGTGCATACGTACGTACGTGCATACGTGCATACGTACATACGTACATACATACATGCATACATACATACATACATACGTACATGCGTGCATACGTGCATACGTACATACGTACATACGTACATACGTACATACATACATACGTACATACATACATACGTACATACGTATGAACGTATGTACGTACATGCAAACATACATGCATACATACATGCATACATACATACGTACCTGCGTGCATACGTATATACGTACATGCGTGCATACGTGCATACTTACGTACGTGCATACGTACATACGTACATACATACATACATACATACATACATACATACATACATATGTACATACATACATACGTACATACATACATACATACATACGTACATACATACATACGTACATACGTACATGCATACATACATACATACGTACCTGCGTGCATACGTGCATACGTATATACGTACATGCGTGCATGCGTACGTACGTATATACGTGCATACGTACATGCGTGCATACGTACATACATACATACGTACATACGTACATACATACATACGTACATACGTGCATACGTACATACATACATACGTACAAGCGTGCATACGTGCATACACACGTGCACACGTGTACACATACATACGTACATGCGTGCATACGTACATACGTACATACGTACATACGTACATACGTACATACGTGCATACGTACGTGCGTGCATACGTGCATACGTACATTCGTACATACATACATACATACATACATACATACATACATACATACATACATACATACATACATACATACATACATACATACATACATACATACATACATACATACATACATACATACATACATACATACATACATACATACATACGTACATGCGTGCATACGTACATACATACATACGTACATACGGACATACGTACATACGTACATGCGCGCATACGTGTATACGTACATTCGTACATACATACATACATATATACATACATACGTACATACATGCATACGTACATACATACATACGTACATACATACATACGTACATACGTACATGCATACATACATACATACATACGTACCTGCGTGCATACGCATATGCGTACATGCGTGCATACGTGCATACGTACGTACGTGCATACGTGCATACGTACATACGTACATACATACATGCATACATACATACATACATACATACATACGTACATACATACATACGTACATACGTACATGCATACATACATACATACGTACCTGCGTGCATACGTGCATACGTACGTACGTGCATACGTGCATACGTACATACGTACATACATACATGCATACATACATACATACATACGTACATGCGTGCATACGTGCATACGTACATACGTACATACGTACATACGTACATACGTACATACGTGCATACGTACGTGCGTGCATACGTGCATACGTACATTCGTACATACATACATACATACATACATACATACATACATACATACATACATACATACATACATACATACATACATACATACATACATACATACATACATACATACATACATACATACATACATACATACATACATACGTACATGCGTGCATACGTACATACATACATACGTACATACGGACATACGTACATACGTACATGCGCGCATACGTGTATACGTACATTCGTACATACATACATACATATATACATACATAC
The DNA here is from genome assembly GCA_959347315.1 of Bimastos eiseni. Lineage (NCBI taxonomy): Eukaryota > Metazoa > Annelida > Clitellata > Crassiclitellata > Lumbricidae > Bimastos > Bimastos eiseni. Next base: position 8,458,711 of record OY365814.1, read on the forward strand.
GTACATACATGCATACGTACATACATACATACGTACATACATACATACGTACATACATACATACATACATACATACATACATACATACATACATACATACATACATACGTACATGCGTGCATACGTACATACATACATACGTACATACGGACATACGTACATACGTACATGCGCGCATACGTGTATACGTACATTCGTACATACATACATACATATATACATACATACGTACATACATGCATACGTACATACATACATACGTACATACATACATACGTACATACATACATACATACATACATACATACATACATACATACATACATACATACATACATACGTACATGCGTGCATACGTACATACATACATACGTACATACGGACATACGTACATACGTACATGCGCGCATACGTGTATACGTACATTCGTACATACATACATACATATATACATACATACGTACATACATGCATACGTACATACATACATACGTACATACATACATACGTACATACGTACATGCATACATACATACATACATACGTACCTGCGTGCATACGCATATGCGTACATGCGTGCATACGTGCATACGTACGTACGTGCATACGTGCATACGTACATACGTACATACATACATGCATACATACATACATACATACATACATACGTACATACATACATACGTACATACGTACATGCATACATACATACATACGTACCTGCGTGCATACGTGCATACGTACGTACGTGCATACGTGCATACGTACATACGTACATACATACATGCATACATACATACATACATACGTACATGCGTGCATACGTGCATACGTACGTACGTGCATACACATGTGCACACGTGTACACATACATACGTACGTACGTACATGCATACATACATACATACGTACCTGCGTGCATACGTGCATACGTATATACGTACATGCGTGCATACGTACGTACGTATTTGCGTGCATACGTACATGCGTGCATACGTGCATACGTACATACATACATACGTAGATACATACATACGTACATACGTGCATACGTACATACATACATACGTACATGCGTGCATACGTGCATACGTACGTACGTGCATACACATGTGCACACGTGTACACATACATACGTACATGCGTGCATGTGTACATACATACAAAATTCATCTCTGTGCCCTCTCTGCCCAGTTTCCCCTCTTCACTTTCACCGCCTCTGTTCGGGATGTAAGGGTCACTCTTGACCAAGAACTCACGTTTGCTCAACATATCAATAATGTCTCTCGTAGTTGTTTTTACCAGCTTCGCCAATTGCGAGTAATATCTCGCTCTCTTACCCTCAGCGCCGCAGCTACTCTGGTTTATGCCTTTGTTACCGGTCGCCTTGACAATTGCTTCTCAATATATGCTGGGCTCCCCAAGTTAGGATTGGGCGTTTCAAGCGGGTTTTGCGTGCGGCTGCGCGACTGATTGGTGGGATTTCCAGAACAGGTCAGGTATCCGAGTACCTGCGGAATGTCCTACATTGGTTGTCTCTACCCCAGCGCATCTCATTCAGGATATCTGCCTTAGTTTGGCGCTGCCTTTGCGGTACTGCACCTGCCATGTCATACATACATACATACATGTCATACATGTGGCACGGTGGCTGATCGGTTAGAGCGGTCGTCCCGTAACACTCAGTGTGTGTTGAGTGAGCGGGTTCGGCCCTCGACCGAGGCGTCAGTCAAAGTACAGGAACCTTGTGCGCAGTCCTTCGCGCATAATTGCTCTGCAGTACAACCGCCTGCATGCATGCATGCAGCATACATGCATGCATGTATGCATGCATGTATGTATGTATATATGTATGTACATACATAAATAAATTCATACATACATAGGTTACGTACGTACGTACATACGTAAAGTGAGTCTTGCAATGAGAAGTTAGGTGCTGTGGTTGCACGTGAATGATGTAAACCTAATGTCGAAAGCAAAAGAGGTCAATGAAAGTACTATAATTTAGGGATTTCGACGCAGCGCTGAGACGATGACGGTTAGCGTCGATTGGTGAGCACTGGTGAGCTTTGAGTAGCATTAGTGAGCAGAGACCTTTAATAATGGACAGAGGTGTAGCAAAGTTTTGAAAAGTGGGAGGGCATAATTAAAATAATATTGCGCGAAGCGCCAAACCCCCCCCCTTTGGACTTTTGCCTCCCAGAAATTTGAAAAAAGGGGCAAAAATCATCTTAACAAAAGTCATCCTAAAAAGCCACTGGAAAAATATAACAAAAGAACCGATTTGTTTGCGGCACATGGGGGCACTGAGCACTAAAACTTGGGGGCTTTGCCCACTAGGGGGCCGGTGTCCCTCTGCTCCCTCGCTTGTTACACCCGTGATAATGGACAGCTGGTTATAAGTGGTCTCTGAGACTACTAATTGGTTTAGTTCTGGTCACCATTCAGAGCCAGGTCAGGCGGGAAGAGCCTTCTTTAACTGCCCGACTGATGACATTTTGTGTCTTTTATAACTTATTGGGAAGTTATTGAATATGACAACAGGACAGAACAGGACAACCGACGGATTCAACCCAATATTATTGTCTAGTCCGTGGCAGCCCCGGTTCAACTCTTAGGTCTAAGTCGCTCATGTTGGACTAGTTTGTGTCTGTGTGTATATGTGTATTTGTGTATGTCTGTGTGTGTGTAGGTATGTGTGTGTAGGTGCGTATTCTTTTGGTGTGTGTGTGTAGGTGTGTGTGTGTGTAGGCGTGTGAAGGTCTGCTACGTGTCCCACTACGAACATGCTCCTCTGCCCTACTCCACCAGCTGCATTGGCTCCCTGTTGAATTAAGAATCAAATTTAAGTTTAGCTTGTTTTATTTACAAAGTCATCATCACCAGTACACCTACCTATATTCATGCTCTACCAGACTCCTTACATTCCTCCTCGTTGCTTACGATCATCAAGTACTGGTCTTTTAGTTGAACCACGATGCAGAACAGTTATGGGTTCTCGTGCATTGCATGTCTCTGCTCCTAGGGAATGGAATCGACTGCCACTCTCTCTTCGTAGCTCAAATTCACTTCCTTCCTTCAAAAAGCGACTCAAAACTCATTATTTCTCTTTGGCTTTCAAGGATTTGGAAATCTAATTGCATCTTCTCCTGGCGACTGACTATCCGTGCCTCAGATTCACATTTAGGTGTGACCTTGTGCGCGTTACAAATTTAATAATAATAATAAATAATAATAATAATAATATTTACGTGGGCATGTATACACACTTACATGCATACATACATACATACATAAATACATACATACATACATGCATACATACATACATACATACATACATACATACATACATACATACATACATACATACATACATACATACATACATACATACATACATACATGCATACATGCATGCGTGTGTGCGTGCGTGCGTTCGTGCGTGCGTGCGGACACACACACACACACAATAAAACACACTTCATAATTATTATTATTATTGAGAAAAAAACTGGAAATTATCGCATGTGGAAGTCACTTTAACGTCATCTAGTAAGCAGGCGATTAAATTGGTGAATAAACATGTTTGCGCTTAATCATTTTATGATAGCATTGTAACAAAATAAACATGGGCAAGGTGTCCTCGACAGATAAAATGCGTATACACACACTTCATGAAAAGCTTTAACCAACGCTCACTCTCAATTCACTGGAGCTAAGCACTTATACAAATATGCGGACGCGTTGATGATAGGGGTGGGCCGTTGGAACGTCGTAACGGTAGCAGAGGGCAGAAATTTATCGGCACCCGAACAAATATCGATCATGTTGAAGAACTTTCCTCACAGAAAAGCAACATCACAAATTGTCTCAGTACTCAGCGAATTTCAGCAGAGTTGAACATCAGCCGCACGTATGTTAGAAGAATTGCCAAAGAAGATCTCAACTTCACCGCTTTTCGTCGTGTCCCTTGGCAAATTATCACCGATGCAATGGCCCCCAACCAGGTTATCAAAACTTGCCAAATAGACTAAGAATATGTGTATATACTGGTGGTAGACACATTGTACACAGGATGTGAAACAATATGATGTTTGTTTTATAACAATTACTTGAGATGTGACCTCATGAAATCGTTTTTGTAGCTTATGCCGCGTTGAATGTTTTTTGACCATCAAAAAACCACGGTTGCACACATTAAAAGTGATATAACTTTGTTCTGTTTGAAATGTTTCGGTAAAGTTTGGAAGTTATATGTAGATATGAATTTGCTTTGAGCATGTAAAATTTAATTTATTAATTCCTACTATTGACCCAAATATTAGTAAGTAACCGTAGAGGTGCACATTTTAATGGCCCATCCTGTACATACATACCTACGTACATACAGACAGACAGATAGGCAGGTAGACAGACATGATATGACACGACACGGTATTTATGTATGTGTGTATGTATGCATGTATGTATGTATGTATATATGTATGTATGTATGTATTTATGCATGTATGTATGTAAGTATATATGTATGTATGTATGTATGTATGTATGTAAGTATATATGTATGTATGTATGTATGTATGTATGTATGTATGTATGTATGTATGCATGTATGCATGTATGCATGCATATATGTATATATGTATGTGTATATATATATATACGCATAGATAGTTTGGGCGAACTTATGGTCAACACTGGGAGGGGCAAAAAATTGTCCTAATCGGGAGGGCAAATGTCAGAGGAGCAAATGTTCGGGGGGAAAATGTCCGGGGGCAATTGTCCGGGGGCAAATATGGGGGGGGGGGTAATGTCCTACACTTCTTTTTACATAAGGTAGCTTCAAGCTTGGACCTAACAGATACCCAATCTACCACGGATCAGTCAAGCAGGTACCAAGTGATACCTGGTAAAACTCTCGGCACCACCAATACAGGAACAGCGAACAAACCCAACGGCACATTGGGATTTGTCCTACATTGGTCTAGATGACATGAGATTATCATAAGATACGATGTAATACAATCATTGCAATAATTTTATAATATAATAATTTCTAATGTGATGATGATGAGTTGTCTGCATGATGGCTTTACGCCACCCGGAGATGAGTGAGGTGGTTTCCCCTAGCCTTCCTCACAGACAATAATGGGTGAACAACTTGTCCTAGGTCGCTGCGCAGTGACTCGGGGTGGGTTCGAACCTGTGATCATTCGAACGCAAGGCACCGAACATACCAAGTTTTAATAATTTTTTAAATCATTTCTAATATAATAAAATTTAATTTAATATAGTATAATATAATATAACATCATACAATACAGTTTAGCATAATATCGACTGATCGATACTAATCGGCCAGTCGATTCACGCGTTAACCAATCGATTGACCAGTTTATTGACTAACCGACCAGTCGTCCAGTACTTGATCGTCTTCCAGAGGTCTATTCACCTCATTGCATGCATGATACATGCGTCCATACATCGATGAGACGTTCATCTTGTGTCGGTTGTGATTCCTCTTTGCAGCAGGTGCTTCTTGGCCTTTGAGTGCTGTAGTATTCTTCTGCCTCTCGGTGTCTCGTCAAAAGTTCCTCCTCTGCCTGACGCTCTGTCTCTTTCATCCAAATCGAAACTCGTCTTTTCCCATTTCATCTTCTGCCCTATAGTTCTCCGTGACCAGTCGTACTTTAGGCCTCTGACTGGGTCAGATCTTTTCTACCTAGGTCTACTCTGTGTTTTGTCCTCGATGTGACCATTGATTGATGCCTTGCAGGGTCCGAGACTCCGATTTGTCAAAAAAGAAGCAGAGGTCGGAAATCTGAATATCTTTTAAATTACAGTGAATTTTTTATTCGCCATATACTCCTCGCATTGTAAATCACTCACAGAGGATAGGCCTACTATTTATAGCAGGCCTATCCTCGAGTCGTTTACAATGCGAGGAATATATGGCGACTAAAAAAATTCACTGTAATTGAACAAATTTCATATTTTGCACGCGCGTGGTTGTGCGGGTGAATCAGTCTGGTGAATTTGGAGACTGCGTCTGACGATAGCTAGTAGGCTACTTCCAACTTTCGTCAGTCTTAAAATGAAGTTAATAAACTCCCAACACTAAATACACTTTCGGATTACACGTAGAATTCTTTGCGCTGGCTTCCCATCTCATAACGCATCGGCGATAGATTAGCTGCGCTGGTATGACGGTGTATTCTTAGCTCTGCTCTCCCCTATCCGTGAGAGCTTTGCTACCCTATTTCTGCTCTGGTTAGTCGTCGAGCCCTTCGTTCTTTCTCTGGTGGCGAGCTTCCGGTGCCCCGAGCGATCACCTCGAGAAAAAGCAGCCCCGCACCTTCTCAGTTGTTGGCCCTACCACCTGGAACATACTCCCCTTAAAGATGCAACTGTTACCAAGCCATTGAATTAAAAATTGCTTACGACTGATTTGTATCGCCGTGGTTGTGCAAGGAGGGCCTTCAAATACAGTTTCTTGAGGAGCACTATATAAATTTTATTTAAAAGTGAATTAATTCATAGATGATACGTCAAGATTATGTAATGACCAGCAGTCAACCACTATGCAGTGACAAGGACAAAATAAGAAATAATATTAAGAAAAAGAAAAAGGAGTCTTAGGCCTAAACTTGACGAGGTCAAGCCGATCCCCAGGGGGTCGGCCAGAGGATGGAAACTTGGGGTCAAAGAAAGAAGCATTGAGTCCAACCCTCAGACCCCCGACAAATCGGACACTGATGCCTTGTATATTAGAATAATGATGAAGCCCACCCATGAAAGTGTATGATTACTAAAGTTGGCATTAGGGAGAAGCATTAAGTATGTAATGAGAAATAAGAACAGGCAAACTTGTGCATTTAGAGGCGTTGAAGCGCCGCTTCTTTGGCTACAGTCATAATCATCATCATCAGCAGCAGCAGCAGCAGCAGCAGCAGCAGCAGTGGTGATGCAGTGGCCACCGCTCTCCGCACAGACACAACTACCGATCGATGGCAGAGCAGGCGCCAGCCTTGGACCAACAACACTCGGCTTGGCCACTGTAGAGTCTAGATGCACTCAGGGCGATTACATCCCGTGCTTTTACCTCCCTCCTCCCTTCCTCGCTCTCGTCCACCACTCCCTCCTCTCTGTTCGTCCATAGGCCATGCCTGCATGTCGGCTCTGCCATGGATAAGAGCAGACCAAGGTGACGCATAATGACCAACTTTCCTATATCAATCTTTATCCCATTATCCCAATTCCACGCTCCTCGTCCCTATATTTCATTCGCATCCTGTCTTGGTCTCCCTCCCTTTTCACTTCCCTCGGTACATTATTTCCTTGTGTGAAAAACAAGACTCGTTAGCATCGTATCCATGCGTTGTCATTATTTCGTGGAATTTGTTCCACAATAATTCCATACTACGATCGACATCTTCGTTGCGCGGTTGTATGCTTTGGATTTTCATCGTCTTTGGTAACATTACAGGAGGAAATCTTGAGTAATATTATTGTTGCGACCATTAGCGTCGCCACGGGGAGGGGCTAGAGCCCAGGCTGGGTCTTGGGATTCATCCAAATCCGAGGAGTTTTTAAATGGAGGGAGGTACCTTACGTGATTTGTAATTTGACATTTCAGAATTCAGGTCCTCTGCATATAATATAGTTCACTTTGTTACAAATCGAGATGATTTAGGTAAACAGGAGCCCAGTATGTATTTAATTTTGCATGAAATGCCTACAGTTGCGCAGGCTTCTGGGCTCAGACCCCGATAACGAAGCTTACAACGCTCCCCGTACGCTCCTTACAATCCAAACGCCGGATCAACTCGCTCTCCGTCATATCTTTCTCTATCTCGATCTCCAGTCTCATCGTCTCTGAAATACTGCAGCCGCTCCTTAGTCTATGCTGCACAAGCCCTTTGGAACGGACTCCCAAAAAACTCCGTCAGTGTGCTCATCCCCACGTTTTACCTCCAAATTTAACCTCTATTCCGCTTTCACTACTTTCTGCTACTTTCCATTCACGACTGAAAACTGAACAGAGTACGCTCGACAAAGTGTCCTATCCAGATTCTACCCCTGCGCCATCACATGACCACCCTCATCACCGACTACCACCGTAGCACCATGCTGTCTCCTCGGCTTGACTCCCCAGATTTCGACATGACACCGGAAAGAAATAAGAGGATTGGCTATTGGCAATCCTATTGCGGACTTGATTTGGTGTAGCGAGGGTGAATAAGGTGGTCTCCCTGACGTGGCTTTTGAGGGTGCTGAGATATTGTCGAAGATTCACATTAGTGACATTACATTACGTTACATTACACTATGAGCATGGCTTTTGCTGCTGGCCAAAAGGCTTTCCTGCAATATATACGTCTTTTATACGACCACCACCTCCACTCCATCCCCCAATGGAATGCCATGCATTGGGATGAACGCATGTGCTCTGTACCGAGGACCCCGTGATATAAAGTCCGTAGGCCTACGGCCTATTACGGAGTCGCACGTCTGTACGGTGCATTTCCTTCTCATTAAAACAATGCGGATCAGGATCACTTGAAATAGTATCGATCATCATTCAATGACTCTATGTGCATGTGAGGGCCCTCCAACGGTGACTTCGAGCATCATTTTCATGCAGATAAACGTATAAGGTTGTGTTATAAATGATCTCCAACTCAGGTAATAGTAGCGCCCTCGAGAGCTACATCAACACTAATTCTATACAAAGACTCACGTGTCAAGGCGCTCATCAGGTTATAAATTTCATTTTTAACAAACGCCGCCGCCTAGCGAAAGAAGTCAACCTTACAACGGTGGAATGAGCACGGATCTCGAACAACGAAGACTGCGCTTCATTCTTTAAATATCACTATTCACTCGCCCGTCACTTTCTATTTTAAACATTATTATTATTATTATTATTATTATTATTATTATTATTATTCATTGGCATTGCCAACGGATCCGTCATCAGGCCATCTGGGTCGCCGCTTGTCAGTGGATTGTAATCTTGACATAGTGCCCTGAAAAGCCACCGCATTGAAACGTTGGATCAATGCCGACAAGTTCTGGAAAAGGAAGTTTGTCCCTCGGGTGTCACCGGTAGTTTTCGAAAGTCGGCGTCCAGTCTCAGACAGAAAGGCGAGGCCCTCACTATTGAGGGGGCCGAAGGTTTCTATAGCGATTGGAACAAAAGTGTATTTCTTCTCTAGCTCAGAATATTTTGTGTGTTTCCTTGTGGCTGCTATATCCGCCGCTCCTCCAGCTGTGGAAGCTGTCTCGGGGATATAAGAAGCGGCCACTGTGTCCACCACCGTTGCGTTCCAAAGTAAGGCCCGCCCCCACTCCACGGTATCAGGGTCTGCCCGTCCGGTCTCTTTCCATCTAATCTAGACAGACCTGACGGTTCCTTGACCGCTGGAATACCGGCTCTGTTGAGGCTGCGATGGATAAGGTCGTTGATATTACAGTGTCTTGCTTGACGGCCAAAACCCAATGAACAGGACAGGCCATGTGCGCCTCTGGCTGCGACGAAGGCGCCGCATGCGCAGGTGTGCGGCTCGCAGATGGCCACCCCTAATCGTAGGCCGACCGCCACCCTCACGGTATCGTCCTCCAGTTTGAGATCGCGAGAAACGAGCGGGACAGCGTATAGCCAGTCCGAGGCGTGCGGTGACGGCAAGGTCCTTAGTCTCGCCTGGTCGTAGGGATCTGTAGCTTTTCTTCTAGTGCAGACAGAACCGCGTTTAACAGCGGTCTGTCAAAGTGGGCTTGATTATGGCCTAGCGTCGTCGGGGCAGAGGCTTCGGTAAGTTGAAGCCAGGTGGACATCGCCGAGTCGCATGCTGAGTCCGATTTCACAGCTACTGATTCTAAGATGAGGGACTGGATCTGGAGAGTGCCCGCGGCTGAAGCCAAAAAGGCGGGAAGTGCCAGCGAGGACGCCCTCCTAATTCCCAGTCCTCCCATCCTGATCGGGAGAGTAGCTTGACCCCATTGGTCATCGGTCATCGAAATGTTGAAGATTCGCTCGATCCCTCCTCGCAGCAGATCGTCGTAAGCCCATAGACGCGGGTGGTCGTGGCAAGGGGTGCATCTCAATAAATGCATGAGTTTAAACGAGCCGATCGAATGCCTAATAGAGCGTCTTGTCTAGCGATTAGTTGCAACCTGTCGAGGGCAATTCCGAGGTTGGCCACACAGGTGTCGATGGCTGAAAGCAGGGCATCCGTCGGCGAGAGCGGAGCCCCTAGGAGCACGGCCGATGATGCATTGACTCGGGCGAACTGTCCTAGGAAGCCTTGACTAACGCCGTTGATATGGGCGTCGGAAGATATGAGTTCGCATTTTTTGCGGTTGAGCGCGAGGCCAAGTTGCAGACATCCCTCTTCGATTGAGTTAACATCCGCCTCCACCACCTTTGGATCTCCACCCAAGGTGAGGTCGTCGAGGTATCCAAAGGCCAATGGTGAAAGCAGATGATTAAGGATTGGCTGTAGCGGTAGGCAGAAAAGGAGAGGTCCCAAGGGATCGCCCTGTTGCGAACCTTCGTGCGATTGTATCGTGAATCTCCCGAATTTCAGAGATGTCGCCTCGGCGTAGGCAAGATGGCAATATGCGGATAAATCAGGAATGAGTTCGTCCACTGATACGAGCATGAAATCTCGGTGCAAGCTATTGAAAGCGTTCGAGATGTCAAGCTCACCATTATTGAATTCGTGTCCATGCTGGTCAGAAATCGTCTAGCGGCGTGGGTTGCCGCCTCGCAGCCTCCGGGAACGCCAACCCCCAGTTGTTTAGGGGTTAGGTACGGCGTGACACGTGGGACGGCGTATGCGTTAGCGCATTTAGATGCGAGTCGACGCCACACGTATCCAATGGCTATTGGCCTTAGACCACCACAGCTTTTACGGAGGGCAAAAAGAGTACCTCCGAATAAGATAGGCCGTACCTCTCGAGGGCAGATGCCGGCCAGAAGTAGATTGATAAGAGCAGTCGTCGCTCTCAGCAACCTAGGTCCCGCGTCTGGATCTCCAATCAGTTCCGCCACGTGTTGGGGGCGCAGCCCATCAGGGCCGCCCGACGACCCCATCGGGAAAGAGCGCATCATTGTGCGAATCTCCAGCTCTGTGGCCTGGAAGGGTGCGCTTGAGGTCGATCGAAGGATGGCTGGGCGGTCACGCGGCGGGGCAGGATGTTTTTGGCATAGAAGTTCCAGTGTCTCTTCATTAATCGGCGCTGAGGTGTCGTCAGAACAAAGTATGCGAGCTGCCGCACTAATGTTTCCATCCTCCAGTTTTGCGGCTACCGCCGCCGCCAGCGCCTGTCTTCCATTCGAGCCCGTAGGCCTCTGCCCTTCGCGGGTGTCCGCGTTTGGTTGGAAGATAATGTCGGCCAAAGTCAGCCATCCGTCAAAAAAACCTGCAATGCGCTTCTTGACGATGGACGTAAGATTGCGGCGTCGGCCGCCCCTCAAAGGAGTTTCCAAAGTTCCCGCACCAAAGGCGAGGAGGCGCCGCCATCCTGCGAGGTTCGCAGGGTCCGCCAAATTGGACTCCATAATGTCGGTTAGAAGGCGGCCAGCTCCTGATCTAGCTCCTTTTGGAAAATGCCTGAGAAGACCTCGTGAGAGGCAAGGGTGTCGCATTGACCTGACAGGTCTCGGGTCCAAATTAGGGGCGGCATTGGTCGTCCTTTCTTCGTCAGTCGTGATTTGTTCGGGATTCGCATTTGTCGCGACGGTCACCGAGCCAAAAGGTGCCAAAGGGAATCCTGAAGATAAGGGTGGCTTATTTGAACCCGGACATGGATTTGCCCTGGGCCCGTGTTGGTGGACCATGCCGTCCTTGTTGTGGAGTTGGCGAACTGAATGACATACATTGCATGTCCCTTGTGCCTTCTTCTGTTTAAGTTCAAATGTCCCTATCAGGGTCGGTGAATCCGTTCTCTTAGTGATTGTGCGATGTGTTAACTTGTGATTTTGATTCATTTGAGAATTTGGGAAACAGTGATATTGTTTTAATCTTCTGGTTTGATTTCTAGAGATTCAGTTCAGTTTGTTTACAGTTGCGCCGCCTTTTTAAAATAAACGTTGCGTTGCCATTGACGACTGTGACGCAGTCGGTCGTTAAACATGGCTAACGGCCATCGGCATAATTATTTAAAAGTGCGGCCAATGTTGGTGTTGAAAATAAAGTTTGAAAACCAATATTATTGAAGACTTAGCTGATCAGCTGTAGTTGAAAAAATCCATCGGGTCACGAGACGACATTCCGTTAGAAGATATAAAAATCCAACGCTGACGATAACGCAATCCGTAGTATTTTTAATTTACAAGTGGGACGTTTAAAATTTGCCACCTACAGCGGCAGCTGACGTCACTCTTATTATTATTATTATTATTATTATTATTATTATTATTATTATTGTTATTATTATTATTATTATTCATCATTGGCATTGCCAACGGATCTGTTATCATGCTATCTGGGTCGCCGCTTGAAAGTGGACTGTAATCTTGACATGGTGCCCTGAAAAGCCACCGCATTGAAACGTTGGATCAATGCCGACAAGTTCTGGAAAAGGAAGTTTGTCTCTCGGGTGTCACCGGTAGTTGTCGACAGTCGGCGTCCAGTCTCAGACAGAAAAGCGAGGCCCTCACTATTGAGGGGACCGAAGGTTTCTATAGCGATTGGAACAAAAGTGTATTTCTTCTCTAGCTCAGAATATTTTGTGTGTTTCCTTGTGGCTGCTATCTCCGCCGCTCCTCCAGCTATGGAGCTGTTTCGGGGATATAGGAAGCGGCCACTGTGTCCACCACAGTTGCGTCCCAAAGTAAGGTCCGCCCCCACTCCACGGTATCAGGTATTATTATTATTATTATAATCATTACTATTATTATTATAAAAATTTTAAAAATTTAGCCTCAACAGTTGCAAGCAAGCTGGAGGAAGGCAATTTCAAAGCAGCCATCCGTCTCATCTGCAGCGAGGATAATCCGGCATTGGACACACCGGAAACTCTGGCCGCGCTTAAGAAAAAGCACCCGCCTGCGCCAGTGGACAGAAGAACACCGTGTGATCCAGACAGTTCCGATCTCTTCATCCCGCTTCAAGTTTCTAAAGAAGATGTCGCTAGGGCAATCTCCTCTTTCCCTGAGGGTTCAGCTGGTGGTCCAGATGGCATAACTCCACAACACTTAAAGGATCTGATGGCCTATGGAGTAGATGACAACATCGGGCAACATCTATCTGACCTTGTCAATCTGCTCCTAAAGGGAGGTCTATCCGAAGAGGTGAATGAGGTCATCTATGGGGCAAACCTTTTAGCCCTGAGCAAGAAGGACGGAGGCATAAGACCGATTGCCGTGGGCTACACATGGCGTCGTCTGGCGGCAAAGTGCGCTAATTCGCATGCGGTAACAAGGCTGTCTCAACTGCTCGCCCCCATTCAGCTTGGGGTAGGCATTCCAAGAGGCGCTGAGGCAGCTGGCTATGCGACACGTCGTTGGATAACTACAATGCCTGAAGACAGCGTCCTAGTGAAGCTCGACTTCGCCAATGCCTTTAACACTCTGCGCAGAGATTCTCTTCTAGAGGCAGTTGCTAGAGAGATCCCAGAGCTCTATCACTTTGCTCACACTGCCTATTCAAACCGTCCACTGTTGCGCTATGGTTCAAACACAATTCGATCCGAAGAAGGAACGCAGCAAGGCGATGCTTTGGGACCTCTGGAATTATGTCTTATGCTGCAACCGATTCTGATGAAGCTTCGATCGGATCTGCGTATCGGATATCTGGATGACCTGACATTGGGAGGTAACAAAAAAACAGTGACCGACGACGTTCAATTAATCGAGCAGGAATCAAGGAATCTGGGATTGTTATTGCAAATGCGAAATCGCGTGTCACAACACCCAGATGCCGAACAATGACCCTGCGTTTCAAGAGTTCACGAGCATAGCCCTCGAGGACATGTCCTTGTTGGGTGCACCTCTGATTCCAGGTCCAGCTGTGAACATGGTCGCTAATTCAAAGGCTAATGACCTCGAGAGGGCAATCGGAAGATTGTCCTTGCTTTATATACATGACGCTCTGGTTCTGCTGAGAAACAGTCTAAGTGTAACGAAGCTCTTGTACAGTCTGCGCACAGGCGTCTGCGCTGATTGCCCGGGCTTGGCTCGGTTTGATCAACTACTGAGAGAAGGACTGTCAACCATTTTAAATGTGGACCTTGACAATGACCGTGACTCCAGGCTTCTTTGCCGGTGAGAGATGGTGGTCTGGGAGTTCGTTGTGCATCTACGCTGGCACTTTCTGCCTTTCTGGCTTCTGCTGCTAGTACAAGCGAACTCCAGGCATGCATCCTACCAACAAAGTCTGCTGAGGAACCATATGAACTTGCGAGTTCAGCACTCAACGCTTGGAAGACCCTGACAGATGCAGAACCACCAACAGGAGCAGCGAGTCATCGCCACAAATAATGGGACCTCCGATTCACAGGCGTGGAAAGGTCTGCTGGAGTCCAATAACAATCCATGTGACCGTGCTCGCCTGCTGGCCTCACGAGCACCTCATTCTGGAGACTGGATGCTAGCGCCCCCTGTGACTGCCCTATCAAACTGCGCCTGTGCCTCTCAAACGAGGATGTACGAATGGCAGCGGGGTTGAGGCTAGGAACGACGCTCTGCGAGCCACATTTGTGTCACCAATGTCAAGAGAGCGTCGACGCAAAAGGGCTCCATGGACTAATTTGTAGAAGAGGCAGCGGAAAACATCAACGACATAGCATGTTGAACGACGTCATCTGGAGAGCTCTTGGCAGGGCGAAGATTCCAGCGCAAAAGGAACCTCTCGGCTTGGTAAGAGAAGATGGAAAGCGACCGGACGGCGTCACGCTCATTCCTTGGACACGTGGTCGATGTCTGGGATGGGATGTGACAGTGCCCGACACCTACGCCAAGTCACATCTTGTCGACACATCTATCAGAGCTGGCGAAGCAGCCGAACGCGCAGCTAAGACGAAGAGGGCCAAGTATTCCACCATAACCAACACCCACGACTTCGTAGCCCTCTCCTTGGAATCCGGCGGCGCTTGGAGCAGTGAAGGACTGCAGTTCATCTCAGAGTTGGGTAGTCGAACGAGTGCTGCAACCCACGATCCAATGGAGACGTCATTTCTGTTCCAACGTGTCTCGGTTGTTCTTCAGCGTGGGAACGTAGCCTGCCTCTTCGGGACATTGCCACCACTCACTTAGCTCACCCACATGGGCGATAACAGCATAATATAATAATAATAATAATAATAATAATAATAATAATAATAATAATAATCATAATAATAATAATATTTATAATAATAATAATAATAATATATCCCCGAAACAGCTTCCACAGCTGGAGGAGCGGCGGATATAGCAGCCACAAGGAAACACACAAAATATTCTGAGCTAGAGAAGAAATACACTTTTGTTCCAATCGCTATAGAAACCTTCGGTCCCCTCAATAGTGAGGGCCTCGCTTTTCTGTCTGAGACTGGACGCCGACTTTCGACAACTACCGGTGACACCCGAGAGACAAACTTCCTTTTCCAGAACTTGTCGGCATTGATCCAACGTTTCAATGCGGTGGCTTTTCAGGGCACCATGTCAAGATTACAGTCCACTGACAAGCGGCGACCCAGATAGCATGATGACAGATCCGTTGGCAATGCCAATGATGAATAATAATAATAATAATAATAATAAATAAATAATAATAATAATAATAATAATAATAATAATAATAATAATAATTATAGTAATAATAATAATAATGGTTCCCGTGAATTCTAGATTTTTCTGCTTACCAAGCGTGTACGTACGAAAATTGAGCCCTTCATCTAAACTGTTCAGCGGAAAAAGTTCATTTCTGTTCCAAGAATGGTTATTATTATTGTTCACGAACGGAACGCGTTATGAAACGTTCTATAAAAGGTTCCCGTGTGAATGTCTTGGTCTCAGTTACTGTTTTCAGCATAGTAATAATAATAATAATTATTATTATTTGCTAAAATTATTATTATAATTATTATTATTTCTATTATTATTATTATTAATAATAATATAATATACTATATCCTGCACTCCATAAACAAGCCTCGACTCCCAGCTGGAGTCGAGGCTTGGGGTCAGTTGATGTGGTTTGCCTCCAACATACGCAGGCGAAATATGGAAAATGTAATCAAGAAACGCATTGCCAGCAAGCAGTCCTGCGGACGTGGGATGAGACGCAGCAGGAAGATGTTGGCATTGCAAGACGCTCCAGTGCTAAGGATCTACGCCTGGCTGCGGTTGGTGCCAAACTTGAAGAGGGCAACGTTCGTGCCGCCACTCTATCCTCTGAAGTCAAGACTGTCCGGTCAAGGCGACACACGATTCTTTGGCAGCTATGCAGGAAAGGCATCCGACAGCCAACTGGGCTGCCAACCTGGCTGACTTGCCGGAAGTGACGCAGGCCGTCCCTTTCCAGGTCACGGAGAGAGAGGTCGAGGATGCGATACGGTCATTCCCGGGTGGATCATCTCGGGGACCGGATGGCATGCGACCCCAGCACCTACTCGACCTGCTGCACAACCGAGAATCAGCTGAGACTCTCCTACAAGCGTTGACCGTCTTCATCAATGTGTTGCTAAGGGGTGAGTGCCCACTGGAAATACGAGAACTTCTTTTCGGAGGCACCCTCGTCGCACTTTAAAAAAATCAGGAGGTCTATTACCAATCGTGATTGGCTACGTATGGCGACGGCTGTCTGCGAAATGCGCAAACAAATGCGCCTTGACCAGACTAGGGTCCTTCTTCGGCCCACACCAGAGGGATCCGTTGGGCGCGCTGTTATTTTGTCTGTTGCTATAGTCGACACTCCGATCGCTCCGTTCCGGGTTCAGACTGGGCTACCTTGACAACATCTCGCTTGGGGGCAAGAAGGATGATGTGCAGCAGGACCTGGCCACAATCAAAGAACTTGATTATTCGCTGGACATTCGGCTGAACAGATATAAATGTGAATACTGTTCTGAAATCGAACTATCGGACTTGGAATTTGAAGACTTCCGGAGGATGAAGCGGGATTCACTACTTCTTCTTGGAGCCCCGCTGTTCAAGGGACAAGCGCTGGATGAAGTTCTTCTCAAACATAGCGATTCTCTGGAATTAGCATTGTAGCACTTGGCCTGCCTCCAGGCCCAGGCCGCACTTATACTGCTATACGCTCATGCTTCGGGACGGCGAAACTGATTTACCTCCTGCGTGCAGCGCCTTGCTGGGGACATACCCTTCTAGAAAAGGTGGACGACCAAATGCGAGTTGGATTGGAAAACATCCCTAACATCAAGGTCAGCGATATACAACGAAAGCAGGCCACACTTCCGATAAGAGACGGCGGATTAGGAGTTAGACGGGTGTCGATGCTGGCGTCTTCAGCTTATGTGGCCTCAGCTGCATCGACCAGGTCGCTCGTTGCCGCCGTTCTCGACTTGGAAGATTGGATCGACGCTCATAAGGAAGAAATCCTTGAGGCCCGCACACCAACACTCCCAGATGGTGAGGTATCCGCCTTGACCAGTCCGAAGGTCTTGGGCAGACCCTTGATTAACATCGACAAAGCTGCAGTGTGGTCTTCCAGCAATGACTCGGGTAAGGCTGGGCACGATGACATCACCCCCACTGCTCCATAGGCCTGGTCTTACGCGTTGTCTCGTAAGCCGTGCCGACAATGCCGTCAGGAGTAATGGAACGTAGTGGCAGTAGTTACGGCGGTGGCCGATGGAACGCCGCTAGGCTTAGATGTGTGTTTGCAAGAAATCTGTAGAAGAAAAGCAACGTGAGGACTATGACCTGTCGAATGAACACGATGGCAGGTGAGGCGCCGAGCATACTTGGTGGGTTGGCCAGGAGAAGTTAAGAGGTTTTGTAGGTCATGTCCACAGTGTAATCAATATCATCGGGGTCAACCCCTCGGCAAGGACCACTACAGCCACTACCCTGCGGGGAACCCAGGGAGCGATTGAGGGTAGACATAACCGAACCCAATCCACGGAGCAAGCGTGAGTACGTCTATATTTTGGCTGTGATGGATTATTTAACTAAATCTGTAGACGCAATCCCCATGGCTAACCAGGAAGCGACATCGGTCGATAAGGCCCTAATGGAGAATGCAATTTTGTGATACGGGGCCCAATTGCAGATCTTGACCGACCAGGGGATCAAGTTTGACGGGCACCTCTTTCGGGAACTCTGTAAGCTATGGACGTCTAGTTACCATCCCAGTACCTACGGACTAATCGAGAGATTTCACCGTGCCCTTAACGCCACGTTGGGGAAAGTAGTGAGCAGCCATCAGAGGGACTAGGACGAGGCCCTGCCTCTTGTGCTGGCCGACTATATGGCGTCTTTGCACGAGACAACAGGCTATTCGCCAAACTTTCTTCTGTTCGGTCTGGAACATAGGGCAACCTTGGACCTCGTTTATGAACGGCCCCCGATGCCGATCTATCTTCTTCGACGCACTCAAGCTACGTACGTGACCTGGCCGACCGGATGGAGGATGCCTATCGCACTGTTCGCGAACCTTCAAACCTCAGCCGAGCGACTGAAACGTGCATATGACATGCGCGTTAGACAGGCCGATTTCAAGAAGGACGATCGCGTTTGGTTCTTCACGCCAAGACGTTACCATGAAAAGAGTTCTAAATTGCAGGGCTGTTATATTGGTCGAGCACGACGGTCCAGGCAGGGCCAAAAAGGGGAACACAGCGTCATAGATATCGGTTCTTCGACCAGTTCCGATGAGAAGGGCGACGAAGCGAGAGCGGAGTCGATTGTGTCTTCTATCGATGACACCTATGATGACTATGACTCTTTCATTCCTCCCCGCAGTCCACTCCGTCTGAGCACAGCGACCCAAGGGATCCCCTGAATATCTCTACGGCCGAGTACGTCTACATGTCCGATGATCGCCACGTCGTTCAATTTCCGTCTGATGCAGAAGCTGGAGAGGGCATCCAGTCCTCAACACCTAGCCCAGAACCGGAGGTGATTAGTGTGGCCTCCTCGCCAGAGAAAATTACCATAAGCTCTGATTCCGAGTGACAGGACTGAGAACGGTAAAGATGAGGACGGTTTTAAGTGTTTACTTCTGTGTAATATGACATGCAGAATTTTAGTTGTTTCAATTTTCATGCATTTTTATTTTTGAATGTTTGAGATGCACTATAAAGTTAATTGAGAATTAGGTGACGCCTTGGTCTAGTTGACTAAATGTCTTTTTTTAAATACAGAATTTGTTTATTTTTTTTAGATTACCTGAATAGATAGTCTCAAGAGATTGTGTGCGGACAATCATTACAAGGAATTTCTTTGAAGTTACAGCCTTGTGTTAGCTGAAATGACAGTTTCTACGGGTCGAGTATGGACTCTCATTATGCTATAAACTCAAACGGTTTTAATTGGGAAATGATGAACTCTGGGCCTTACTATGTGAACCCTTAAGTTATGATTTGAATGAACTGTTTAGTTTAAGACGTTAAAACTGATAGATATGCGTAGCAATTCATTCTGAAATGGGGTCATCTCTATCGTCGTGGGAGGAGAGTTTTGACGTCATTAGAGACGAATGGCGCTTGTCGCCAGACATGTACTGCACCCAACACTTTATATTTTGCCGCCGCCGCAGTCGCTCGGCCGCACGCTCGTCTTTCTCCCGTTGTACTTCGGCCGTACGGTCGTCTTGCTCCCTTCGTTCTTTGCCGCCGCTGCAGTCTCTCGTCCGCACGATCGTCACCTAGTTTTGGACTGCGGTCATCTTACTCCCTTTGTACTTCGCCGCCGCTGCAGTTTCTCACCAGAACGGTCGTCTCTCTCTTTGATCGTGGACGCTACTGCCGTCAGGTGTTCGACAAGTGACTTGGTCTACCAGATCGGTGTCTTTGATCTCATCCCTTCGTCTGAGAAAGATTGTGCACTCAATCCTTTCTTGCTGGGGCGATCCGTCTGTACTCTAGCAGCTGGTAACTACCCTTCTACTTCGATCGTCTAAACCGGCGGCTGTGTCTGCGTCTTTGTTGTTGTGAGCCGACACTAGTAATGCTATGTACTGGCAACGATTTGATCTTGCCCGGACCTGCCCGGACAGGAATATCTAACGGTTTGCCTAGCTTAATACATGGGCGAATGTTGTCTGATTTTGTCCGGAACTGCCCGCACATGTTGGCTTGTGGTCTTCTTTGATGCGACCTTCTCTCATGGTGGCGCCTTTGATGAGCTTCTAAAATTTGGTACATAAGGGGCATGATTTTGCAGTCGATAGTTCAGTCTTCGGTCGGTCATAGAGAAATGTGTTTCAATGATGAAAAGTTGAGTCTTCTGCTAGCTATAGAGAAGCGCGTTGATGCAGTTTGTCAGTTGATTGTTAATAAAGTACATTCTACCGTAGTCAATCAGTCTTCTTGAGGCGTATAGTTCAGTCTTGGCGATTGCGAATAATCAAATGTCGACCTGGCCCTTGGCTGGCGTTCATTAAGATCACCGAAGACCACGATGACCGAACCATTACGACGGACAGCAGCAGAGGGGGAACGCCATCCTGGGTGGTACCGAGACGAATAGAGCGCCACCTTCTTTGCTAACGTTGCTTACGGCGAGGGCAGAGAGTGAGAGAGAGAAGGATTAGTTCGCCACATTAGTACCTGCAAAAGTAGAGTGACAACAATAGATTTTCCCCACAATATTATTATTAATAATAATATTATTATTATTGTTACTATTAATTTTATTATTATTTTTTCACCGAGGTACATATGATCCCTCGGGGTTCAAAAAATTATGGGGCATTGTTCTGGAATGGCTAGTCTTTGCAGATAGTTTATTAGTGGAAAAAGTGCTACAAAAAACGACTGCCTTGAAGCGCTGAACACCAGTTGACAAGCGCTGATAGAGGAAGGTGGTCTCTCTCTTGACACCTAATACCTGGTGGCCAAGGAGGTTGATCAGTGCTAGGCCATCCCGGTTGATAGGACCCATAGTCTCGAAGGCCAAGGGTACAAAGATGACAAAATAGCAGTGTATTTTGATGTTTTTCTGTCTGCTGCGATCTCGGCAGCAGTACCCGCATCCTCAGCTGATCTGGTGCGGTATGACTCTGCCAGAGTGTCGATGACAGTGACATCCCAGGCAAAGCATTTGCCACCTCCCCAAGGAATTCGAGTCGCACCATCCCATGTGGGGAGACGACTTCTCTCAACCTGGTCTGGTGGTAGTCAGTTGTTATTCAGACCTCTAAAGCTGCTAGGTCTTTCAGAATGAGAGAGCGAGCCCAGGCACATTGCTCATGGGCCAGACTTTCTTCAAGAAGCGGAGAATTCGACTCAGACAGCCATTGTTCATGAGCCATTGCAAGAAAGCGATCCTGGGGCGCATCACAGTTGGACAAAATGAAGGACTACAAAGATGCCAGAAAGGCGGGCAATGCCAGTGAGGACACACGACGGATGCCAAGACCTCCATTTCTTATGGGTAAAGTGGCTTGAACCCAGCTGCTATCAGCAATGGCCAGATTAAGGTTGTTTACTACACCGTTGCGCTTTTATCTGGTCAAACTGGAGTAAGAGTGGGCTTCCCATGCAGGGAAGACAGCGAAGGGTATGGAAAAGAGTAGGTGAACTGAGAGAGCTGCGAAACAAAATTAGAGCGTCGTGTTTAGCTATTGACGACAATCGGGAAATGCCAAGCGAAAGCTCTGCACATCGTATCTCGAGGGCAGCAAAAAGAACTCTGCCATCCGATAGAGATGCACTAAGGAGTCATGCATCACAAGAGAATGTAATGGTGGGGAGTTGGACAGTTCGACTTCGTGGGGTTAATGAGCAATAATGATCTCACACTATTTATTACTATTATGGCGAACCCCGACCAGGTCGGCACCGAGCGTTGGCCAGGCAGTTGCAGGATTCGACCAACGCTCTGGGAAAGTTCGGCTCCCTCCTCTATTTTCTGGTACCCCAGGAGGCCGAGCACGGCCGAGGTTTCCCGTGTTTTTGATCGTCCGCTGGATAAGACCTGCCCGGTCTGGCGCAGGTTTTCTAGACTGCTACGAGGTCGAAAGGCACTGAAGAACAGACGAAGTCAATGTGTTGATCAACGAACTTGTCTTTATTCAACGGAACAGGAGCAGCGGATAGTCAACACATCGAATCAACTCTAACACGTATCGATCACAGTCATTATCGAATGTCCGCCCAACTGGTCTGACTGAGCTGCTCTTCTGAATGTCCAACTAAACTGGTCTCGTCTACTTATAGTCTAGTCGTGCCAGGCCAGCAGGTCGTGCCGGGCCGGCACGTGCTGGGCCAGCACGCCGAGCCGGCACGTACGTGGGGAGGGCGATTCGTGCTGGACCAGCACGCCGTGCCGAGCCGGCACGCTCGGGCACGCCCGTGTCGAGACGGGTCCAGGAAAGAAGGATAGTGCCGAGATTGGCACGCCGGCGAGCAATCCAGGCCAGCACGACCCGGCACGCGCGGTCCAAGACGGGCCAACACGCCCAATTATGCCCAACAGAAAATACTCTCAGGCCGCAATACATCTCAATAGCGAATAATCACACGCAGTAGAAACCGCCGCTGATCCAGGGCAAATGGCACCTCGTAGCGTAATGCTACATTATTGTTATCATTATCATTAGAAAGTGACAGACGAGTAATATTGAAAGAATGAAGCGGAGTTTCCGTTGAAATGGAATATGGGTCGTCCATAAAGATAAATTAGGCCTGTTCACAAAGAATGACCTAGTAGCCTATACTTTGGAACCCGATGCTTCCTTTGTCCGATTTGCAGTACTCCATCCCTACTCTTCGCCAGCGCCTGCAAAGACCATGCCCGGGTTGTGACATTAGACTGTTATCCGTTTAATGTCTTCATTAAACCGCACACTAGGGCCTACAGCCACTTAGAATCTAGATCATCAAATTTGTTGTATTTTAATTATATTTCTAGGTGATCTACCCAGCTTGACTCACTGACTGCTCACTCACTCACACACACAAACACACACACACACACACACACACTCAGTCACTCACTCACTCACTCACCCACTCACTAACGTCCGGTTCATACGTTTACTTAACGACGCATTCACAACAAAGGCGATTGTCGTCCTTTACAGACCTCCAGAGTTTGGGCCTTAACAGCGTGTCCGTCTAAGAATGGTGTCCCTCGTTCAGCCAGCGGTTTGTAGGTGTGGCTTCGGCTGACCAATGACTACAGCTACTTTTATACCGCCCTTTGCCCTCCAATGCGCACTTGATTAGTGAAGTACTGAAGCTCGATAGCTGTAGGCCTACAACGGATGCATATGACAGGTCACAGACTATTGACCTAGTATCGGCTATATATTTCGATAAAAATGTTCTATTTTGGATTCCTTCCTCCCTTTGTCTGCATCTGCCTGCATTTGGCATTACCCCCTCCCATTTGCGATTGCAGGCAAACTGCGCTACTACTCTGATAGGCCTACTTCTCATGGGGTAGATGGTCTCTTTGTATCCTGATAATTATCACAAATTTGTATACAGCACCACATAAAAAGAGAAAAATGGTCACTTGACAGCACGAGACCACGACCAAGCAAAATGGGTCTGAAGTGATGACGACCTGTGAGGAAGAATAAGGCAGAATGACCATCATCATCATCACAATGCTGTCATAGGTTGGTTAGAAAGATGTATCAACCACAGCGAAGCGAAGCTTTAAAGTGGAAGATCGGATTTGTGCGAGTAAAAGATTGGATTTAGAAGGTTCTTACTGATACCCAGTGTAGGAGGCTAAATTAACTCCCCGGATAAATTAACTCCGGGAGTGTATAAATAATTGTCCATAGGATATATTGACTCCGGAGTTAATTGTCCCTAGGATAAATACACTCCACCCCGCGAATAAACACCCCCGGGAGTCATTCTACCTATGATAACTTGACTCCCATACCTAATGCAATAGGGGAGTTAAAAGATAAATTGATGCACATACCTATTGCATTATTGCAGAAAGGGCACGGGTAAAATGCTGATTTGCTGATTGGGGTAGGTAAAATGCTGATCGGAACTTGCTGATTGGTCAGCATTTTACCAAGCACACAATCAGCCAGGTGAATGGTAAAATGCTGATTTGTAAAATTAACAAACAGTGTTTAGGAAGCCTGTAAGCCTTATTGGTTTAAATAACAACATAGTTCATGAAGCATTGATCAATGTACTAATTGTATTAATGACAGTTAATTAGAACTTTGTTGTCTTCAGTGTTGTCTTCAATATTGGTTTAAATAATAATAACAGACTTAGTTCATAAAGCATTAACATCAACAAACAGACAGCACTGTTTATCAATAAAGTCAATCAGAAATAGTTGACTGACCCTAGACATCATATACCTATATATATATATATAAACCTACCAAATGAAAAGTTGAAATTTGGAAAGTTAGGATACATTTGATTTGAATACAGTGAAAACATGAGTGATATCTACGAGTTATTTACTACTCAAGCAGTAAACGCAATTGAGAATCGACCGACAAGTTGACCAATTAAAATGGTGAGAAGATGTGGATCAGCAAAGTAAGAAAATGTGGCAATGATCTATGCGACAGAATGTATTTCCAGGTAAAACCTTAATTTAGCGTAGTAAATTACCCGTAACATGATTCTTTTTATTAGTCTAGCTTCCATTTAAGCATGATTCTTTTAATCAAACTTGACAACTTATGACACTTCTTATGCACATACAAATACTCGATTGTTGTCCATGAATGTACTGGATCCCATTTATGGAATCTTCTCCCAACATATTCAACACCAGCCAAATATTAGATTATTTAAGCATAAACTTCAGCTGTGTTTGCTTCTCGGCACAGCTTGGCCTAGAGACTCTGAACACACATGCCATCTTTCAGCTGTTGACTGGAATCCGTTGGTTTGGTTCCACGCTTGTGTGTGGGCCAGCCATTGGTGACTTGTATAGCTAACTTTGTGTTGTTTTGCTAATTATTATTATTACAGACGTTGAAATGACGATTAATATCATGTCTAGCGCAGACAGCGCCTCTGAGTAGATTTCTTGAAGAGGCGCTATATCAAGTTCATTTAAAATAAATTAATTAATTAGGGGAGTTAATTCTTGCTAGGACAAATTGACTCCCAGGGAGTTAATTCTTCCTAGGATAAGTTGACTCTCATACCTAATGCAAAAGGGGAGACAATTATTCTTTATAATATGATAAATTGACTCCCACAGCTATTAAATGCAATAGGAGAGTTAATTCTTGTTGTTGTCATTGTTATCATAATTGTTCCTATTGTTATTATTGATGTTATTATTGTCATTGTTATTGGTGTTGTTATTATTATTATTGTTGTTGTTATTGCTATTGTTACTGTTACTGGTGTTGCTGCTATTGTTATTTGTTGTTGTTGTATTATTGTTGTTGCTGTCGTTATTATTGTTATTGCTTTTGTTGATTTTATTGTTATTGTTTATATTATTGTTGTTAATGTTATTGTTACTGCTATTGCTATTGGTTTTGTTTGTTATTGTTTTTCACTGTTACTGTCATTATTGTTGTTATTATTGTTTATGTTGTTGTTATTATTGTTGGTTTTGTTGGTATTGTTATTGTCATTGTTGTTATTGTCATTATTTTTATTTATTGTTATTATTATTGTTATTATTGTTATATTATTATTATTACAGTTATTGTTACTGTTATTATTGCTATCATTATTTTATTATTGCTATCATTATTGTTGTTGCTGTCATTTTTATCCTATAAAGAAATACCTCCCCCGAAAGTCAGTTTATTGTTACTGTTATTGTTATTATTGCTATCATTATTGTTGTTGTTGTCAATTTATCCTAGGAAGAATTAACACCCTGGGTGTCAATTTGTCCTAGGAAGAATTAACTCCCCTATTTCTTGTCAGTTTGTCCTAGAGAGAATTAACTCTCCTATTGCATTAGGTATGGGAGTCAATTTATCCTGGCAAGAATCAACTCCCTGGGAGTCAATTTGTCCTAGGAAGAATTAACTCCCCTATTGCATTAGGTATACAGAAGTCAATTTATTCTAGGAAGAATTAACACCCTGGGTGTCAATTTATCCTAGGAAGAATTAACACACTGGGTGTCAATTTATCCTAGGAAGAATTAACACCTGGGTGTCAATTTGTCCTAGGAAGAATTAACTCCCCTATTGCATTAGGTATACAGGAGTAAATTTGTCCTAAGAAGAATTAACTCCCCTATTGCATTAGGTACTGGAGTAAATTTGTCCTTGGAAGAACTCCACGGGAGTGACTATTCACCAACAGGAGTGTGTATGTCCTAGCAACAATGCTCTCCACTACTCAATTTTTCCTAGGAGGAATTAACTCTACCAGTCAATATATCCTAGGATAAATTGACTGGGAGTGTTTAAAAGGGGGAGCCTATTTGGCCTATTACACAGGCCTGACTCTCAAAGTGTTCTTTGGTCCAATGTAACCAATGTTGTCAATGATATAACGTCATGATATCCAAGAACCTAGGCCTAATGATAGCCGAACGACCGAACATTAAACGTGCTAGCCCTCAGTCGGAAATGATGCTAAACGTGTCAGCCCTTAATAATAATAATAATAAGACAATTTAAATAACGCTGTAGCACAGCCGAGGCCCGAAAGAAAGGGCGCTGTGCATGAGAAAAAATGTCAATTAAGTCGTATGATTGTTGGAAAAGATATCTTAACTCTTAAGTCGCGATTTAAATGCCTCAAGAGATGGTGTTCTTCACATGTTCGGGGAGAGCGTTCCATGCAGTTGGGCTTGAGACGGAGAAGGAACAGTCCCCAAAACTTCGTAGAAGACCGTGGACATGCAGCAGATTAAGAGCTGTAAATGACGTTAAAAGTGCTCGCCCACAGTCGAAAATGACGCCAAACGTGATAGCCCTTAGTCGGAAATGATGCTAAACGTGATAGCCCTTAGTCGGAAATGATGCTAAACGTGCTAGCCCTTAGGCGGAAATGACGTCATACGCCCGTGTTCGCGCAGAACCAGTCGGATTAACTCACAGAACTAGGTCATCCTACGTTAAATCCATCGACGCACGTAGTTGTCCATTAAACATCTTAATGTATGATTCTCAAGGTGAATACTTCAACACAAGCAGTATACTTTCTCCGGTTCAATCCGGGTAATATCATACTTGATTGTTTTCTAATAGGCAAGTATATAGTAACTCATCTGGATGGTTTAAGATTGCCATCGCTGTGCACGATGTAGTTTGGCAGAACTAGACCTTCAAACCGCAGTGGTTCCCCCAATCCTTACACTAAAACTGCCTTAGACGAGAACAATACAAGACTCATTTCAGCGTCAGGCCAATTACACACAACAGGAAATTCGCTAGCAGCAGATAAACTGACATTTTCTTTGTGTAGTAAATTGGTCCAAGGGTTGAAAGATTTAATTAAACAAAATCAGTTTTCACACGAATTATGCTTTAAAAAAATACTGAAAAGTAGCCAAGAAATATGGAAGTTTTATTAAAATTGTCATTCATCAACAATTTGTCGCTTTCTGTCACAACCATTAAGAAGACGAAGACCGTTCAATTGGTCTAGATTTTTCCATGGCCGTACCGGGGGGTGGGGTGGGGGCAGCAGGGCCGTGGCCCAGCCCAGTGCGCAAATGTGGAAAGAGCACAAATTTCAGGATGGAATAATTTATTATTCCATGAAATGCACTTTTTCAAAATGTGGGGGCGCCAGATTGATGCTAGGCACAGGGCGAAATTATAGTGCGGTACGGCCCTGGATTTGTCAAACACTATACACTGGTTGTATACATATAAACCAATCATTTCAAACAGCAATTGTTAAACTTCTTCAGCAAACAGCAAAGGTCTTCTTCAAATATAGTTAGTGTCCATCAACAGACATTTAAAATTTCAACAGACATCATCTGTCTGGTTAACACAGTCAAGCATTGCTTCCATTGGCACTGGTTCCATTGATACTAGCTCCCTTGCCTCCTCATAACTATAAAGGATGTGGCGATCAATGCATATTCACCAAAACTAATAAGAAGTATTATAAATAGCATCTCATTATGATCAGATGCAGTAGCGGCATATCTGGACTTTTCTAACAGATGGGCTACAGACTACCGATAGCCTTGGAACCCGATAGATGGGCCAGCTGGATGTATGAACTGAAAGCATTAGACAAATTTTGCGGGGCAACACGCTCAGTTAGTGGGGGACTGACCCTCTGCCTTCCTCTGTAAAGCCGACACTGATCAGACAGCGCCAATCACTCATAATATTTTTTCGGCTGAGAAATTGGACCACTACTCGCTAATTACCCGAAGGTCATGATATCGATTTCGTTGTCTAATCTATGCATATGCATATCTGGCTCTTAATATGAAAACTTGTTAAGGCAGCATTTGTTTCATATTGTACTTAGGTAGAGACAGGTTGAAGTCATTCAAATGCACTGATTTCCCATCAATGGACATTTTACATTGTCAAAACAAAATGCATACACTGTTACCAACAGTTGTGTAGCTTCAATAAAGTGTCAGTTTATGAATATGTCAATTTAACAAAAGTGACCATTTTCTCAGCCAGGGACCCAATTACATCTCATTAAGAACACGCACATACATTCAAAACCGAAATAATAACCACAATAAGCGATGTTTATGTATACATGAGGTCAGTAAGTTCCAACTACCGCAAAGACAAAAAAGCAGACACAACACATGCAGACACTTGTTATGGACGGAAGTACATCTGTAATTGTGACGATATCCATACACATCAAATACATGTGACAGCATCCAATTGCTTTTTAAGCTTCACAGAAAACCAGTTTTAACTAAAAGAACCATTGAAACAAAGGTAACATCCATTTGTCACTCATAAGTTCAGCCTTTTGAAAATATCTCAGCAGCAGCAGCAGCCAACAAATTAAGCGAGTGGGAAAGATCACACGGAATAGAATAGCACAACCAAACATTGGAAGTAGTCGACAGTCTCTCTGTTCCAATGCCTGATTCTGATAGAAATTACAGTTCTGACTGAGAAAGCTAACAAATGTTTAGGTTTTCTACAGTGTTTTTACTTTCTAATATTTATTAACCACAGATTCCAAATAGAACATGACATCAGTAATATTACTCAGGAAAACAGGAAAAAAAGAGCTTCAGTATCATGTAATTAAAGTAATTACACAACGATTATATATAGGCGTCACTAGCATGATGGGAAACATTGGTGCCACATCTCAGTTACTACTATGGCCAGTCCATAAATACCTACATACATACATACATGCATAGCCATATCATGTCATGTATGGGTCTATGTGATCAATGTCGTTCAACATTATAGAGAACCTAATCGCTCTGCAATATTACTTTACGTTCAAACATACATACATACAAGTCATACATCTCATAATATTTTATAATATATCTCACAATCTGCATATACACATACATACACATACAATCATACATACATTCAAGTATGCATACAAGTACATAATATCTGTATCTACAGACACATATGTACATACATAAATATATTCAATACATACATCCATTTCTATTGAGTAATTTGGGTATTTGTGATCAATTTCATTCAACATTCTAGATTAGACTAGAGCTGTACCGATTAATCGTCCGACCGATTAATCAGGCCGATTATAGAGATATCGGCAATATCGGCAAGATAATCGGTGCAGATATTAAAAATTATTTTTTTATTTTATAATATTATTTTCAGTCTATAAATGCAAAATGACGACAGCAACATCACTGGGTCTGTGAAGGACGGCATTTCGTTCCGTTCCCATGTCGTGTCGTTGAGCCAATGACTTCTTCAGACCAGTGGTGAGACCACCCACTGTGCTAGTATAGACCGTGGGAATGTGTCAACATAGGTCTTGTGCAGAGTGAGTCATAGTGCTTGCTTAAGGGCCAAGGCATGGCTGGCCAATTTAAGCCAAGAAACGGCTGGCCAATTCAACAGAGAAACCGAAGAATGTACATCGTGGACGCATGCCTGATGAATACATGCTAGCTGCCGATCATCTGAGAGGCTGAGACTAGATGGGTGGCTGTGAATAGGCCAGCCGTTCCTGGCCTTTAATTACCCTAGGCACAGTTCGACGGTGGGCGGTGTGTCTAATCTGTATTGCCTGCCTAGGATTAGTCCCCAACTGCATACGTCTCCTACGGAGCAGGTGTTTGATTGTATCACAACAATAAGCAGTAGCAGTAGGTCTATCTTTTGGAACCGGGCATCTTGGGAAACACAAATAATTGGCAAAATAATCGGCAAAATAATCAGGTATCGGCAAATGAATAATTGGCAATAATCGGCATCAGCATAATCGACAAAAAGTGATATCGGTACAGCTCTAGATTAGACCCACCTATTTGCTGTGTAACTTTATGTAGAAATAAATATACATACATACAGGCATACATACAGGCACACACATATACTTACAAGCATTCATAGGTCTACATACATACATAATATCAATATATATATATACAGAGTGGGCCAGCATAAATGGTCCTACTTTGCAGGCAAGTAACTTTGTAAATATTTGGAAGTTATCTATAATTAATACATCAAATCAAAGATATTTCACTCTAGTATTAGCTTAGAAAAAGTCAAACTGGTACTAGTTTTAAGTTTAATAAATGCTTGGAACAGCCAAAGCTGCCCCATTTTGTTGTCGTTAACGACGCAAAATGGCACCGTTGACAGACGATGATCGAGTTTTGGTCAGAATTTTGCGAACTGATAAGGGATTTAGTTCATTATAAATGATTAAAGAGTTTCCTAACAGAGGCTGGAATAAAACTACCTTAGATCGTATAATATGAAAAATTGATGAAACAGGAGCTGCGAATCACGCAAATCGGTATGCACGGTGTGCACGCCCGCTAACATTGCTCGTGTGTCAGAGTTAATTTGCAGTCAAGACAATGACCCGGGTACAATCAACTATTTCCAAGTTAATTATAAATATTGCTGTGTAGTACAACATGAGTGACTATAGGGTTTCATTTTTTGGATTTACTGTTAACATTGTCATGACTTTTTCATTAGCTAGTCACTAAAAAACAATGACTGTTATGTCACGATTTGCATCATAAAGGCTAAAGATGCAATAACCAATGTTTTTGAATCTTACTACTTAAGTGAAATACCTTTAATTTGATGCATTAATTATAAATAACTTCCAAATATTGACGGAGTTATTTGCATGCAAAGTCGGACCATATATGCTGGCCCACCCTGTACATACGTATGTATTGGGCATCCTCGCAATTAATGCTCCGGAAGTCAAAGTGTTAAGTGAACATCCACTGAAGAGACTGGGCAGCAAGTGATCACTCAACAGCTGCTGCATCTGAGAAACAACAAGGCCCATCTTTAGAATACTAAGACATCACATATACAGTCAGTATACAGAAGAAATATTCTAAAATTATTATACAACCATAAATTGGCAGCTCATTAAGTGTTACAACTTAATTAATTTCTTATGAAGAAAAGGTACTAATCTCAGCAAACTGGTTGTGGAAGGAAGAGACTAACAGCAGGAGCTAAATCAGTGCTGCTAAAAAAGTGTTGGCAAAGCATAAATAAACTTATCTCTAATAAACTGTGACGTCAAAACTATAAATCCATGAAATTAAATGTGATCGAGTCACTAAAAGTTAAATGAAGAACGCGCTTCAAAGGCAAGTAACATGAATGATCAAAAATCAGTGATCAGTTCATTGATATTCACATGCATTGTGCAAAATTTATTTTATTTATTTATTTTTATTTATTACCGAAATTTGATACCGCCCTTCTTCCAACATCTTTTGCTCAGAAGTGCATACACATGCCTTGACGGCGCAATTGCAGTTGTACTGCAGAGCAATGGTGCGCAAAGGACTTGCTCAAGGTCCCTACACAGTGACGCCCCGGACGAGGCTCGAACCCGCTCGCTCAGCAAACACTGAATGTTACGGGCTGACCGCTCTAACCGATCGGCCACTGTGCCACACCATCAGACTACAAGTTCCAATTTAGATGTTTTGCATGTATTTTATTTTATAATTTCTATTTTAGCTCTTTGACAAGACTTAATTTTAACTCATCCTCTTTGGTGGCCAAATTCAAAGTCAAGTGCATCGAATTATTATGCAAACCACAAAGTCATTATTAGATATAAGCTTCAATTTCCTACAGTCATAAACCTTTATGACCCACCAAACATAAAGCAGCTCATGTTGGGTCATAAACTTTAACTTGCAATTCCTGCAAAGAAACCTACATTTTGAAGAATTATAAAGTAAGTGATCAATAACAAGTTGATTTTCACCTAATAATTGAACAATTTCAGTCCAATCCAGTGCTCTATTATTATACCCAGTTTTTTGTTTTTGACAATTTTGTGAAGGAAGTGTTTTCTCAGGCACCAAAGGCAAAGAGAACCACGTGTAGTTCGTATCGATTTTCTGCTGCTCATCAATTAAAGATAATGTGGACTATTTTGGATAAAGTTGGTCTTCAGAAAATTCTCATTTACTGATTTATTCTGCAAGCATAATTATTTTCTGTTACCAATAAACAATCAATGACTAGGACATTTAGTAGGCTACTTAATTAGGCTACTTAATTGTATACTGATGCAGTTTCGGTTAAAATGGAAACATGATTTCCGTGAAGTTATGAGTTTTATGATTCAAGTCATTCCTGAAAGTGTTTTGTACCTTGAAACTTGAAATGGTCATGAACTGTAACATACAATGTGTGAATGGTGAGAAACAAATAGATAAAGTTAACAAAATTACAACGACAGCATATAAAAGTCACTCTTAAATACGTCAGCTGCAACTTCTAACGTTATTTTCTTAGTGTCTCAAACTCATTCATACATTTGTGTGAAGGTAAACATAGAATCCCAACTCATAAGACAGCCATAAAGAGGGCAAACTGCCGATAAAAATGTCATAACTAAACCATTTACAAAACTAAAAGCCTCAGATTTCCTATTTGTCAGAGTTGTTCACAATAGAAACTGTATTGATGTCCAGTCATGTCCTTGGACTCATGTCCAGTCCACATTGTTCACCTCCTCTCACACACTGAACTTCTATGCTTGGACACCAACTACATGCTTCTCAAATCTTTGTTGGTCACCCGAGGGACACCTCAATGCATACACTTGAGAGCATAATGATTTATTTTAAGTAAACGGCTGCTTAGTTCAAGGATCAGAGTTTTAATACAGTTTAATAACGCTCAGCTGTCAGTCATGAAGGGTGAGAGGCAAAACAAGATGACATCCAAGCATACAGAAAAAGAAGAAATTCCTAGAGGAGACAGCAGAAATTAGTGCCCTGGCAAATTTATTGATAGACCTTGAGGTAGGGAAACTACTTAACCCTGAATTAAGCTCACACACATAAACAACTTACATTGCGGCCTGTTGGATGATAGAACTAAACTAAAAGAAGAGTGCTTCTGTGAAGGATACCCATATGACTGAGCAATGAGGCAATGACATGCTTGTAGTGATGCATCATATAACAATAATTCTACAAAACATTTAACACCTCTACTGATTAATACATTAGTAGATTTTGAAAGCAGAATCAAATGTGACAGAGTCTGACAAATGATCCTTGAGGGATCTTTCAGATTTCTGCCTGCAGACAACATATTTCGACACTGGAACCACATCTACTCTCAGATAAGTACAGTGAATAAAGCAATCTGGAAAGACAAGGCAGGGCATGAGTGATATCAACTGGCAAAGCCTAAAGAAACATGAAGCACATTCAGAACGAGCGTCTGAGCATAGCTGCTGTCAATCCTCTCCTCCTGGATACAGTTCGAGTGTCAGACGAACAAGTAAAACATTCCAGAGGTGACTGGTAA
Source organism: Bimastos eiseni (assembly GCA_959347315.1). NCBI lineage: Eukaryota > Metazoa > Annelida > Clitellata > Crassiclitellata > Lumbricidae > Bimastos > Bimastos eiseni. The sequence goes on from OY365814.1 coordinate 8,492,754, forward strand.
GCGAAGGCGTCACATCATATAGTATTCATTTCACATAGTTGTTTCTGTAGCTAGGTTTCATTCTTGTGGTCTGTTGAAAGTAATTTAACAAAGCTGTCTGGAAGCATCAACACAAAATGCACCTCTATGTGACATCATAGCCAAACACAAATGATTCATACGCGCAGGCACTACTTTTTAAAAGCACCATTTCATCACATGAACAGATGGAGGACGGACTAACTGCTGGTGAAGATGTTCTCAGCTGCTGCCCAAACTAATGAGACCTAACAAACTCATTTAAACAAATCAGCTGACCAACACCTACTGAAGCAATTGCTCTGAACTAGGACCCACAGTATAACCCGCTCTGAATCCTGAACTTTTGGACCCACAGCATGACCTCCTCTGAACCCTGAACTTCGACCCACAGCATAAACCCCCCTATCTAAACTCATACAGAACATTGAAGCATAGATTGGGAAACAATTGCTGATCTTGCAAAGATCAGCAGCTGTGTTATCCTAAGGATACTTTGCTATGGAGTGGCTTCCAGCAATAGATACAGTTGCCTGACTGATGTTGGCATATAAGGCACAGAATGTATTGAAATAACTACCGTATATAATCGCGTATAAGTCGAGAAATTTAGTGCTATTTCAGGACGACAAAAAAGCGTCTTCGACTTATACGCAAGAGGCGAATAGACCAAAGATTTTTGAACGACCAAATAAGCATGCGTTACATAAATTAATGCATGTTGATATGTTTATTTAGGCCTATCGTCTCAGTCGAAGTCTTCTTGATCCAACTCGGTGATTCATTTAGCGTCAGATGCCATCGTAAATTAACGTACTTTGTGATATTTATTTAGGCCTATCGCCTCATAGTAAAGTTTGCACCTGATAATATTTATTTTCACATCAAAGTAAAATTTATTTGTAATATGCAGATTGGTCGTGTTGAACCATCCTGAAAATTCAATTAGCAGCATACCAAATCTTTCCGAAATTGTTTAAATAAGGCTCTATGTTACAGTAAAATACTTACAGATACTTACAACAATGAGCGATTGCAAGAGAAAGCGAGCCTCTTATGAGTTTCAAGTTGAAAGTTGTTGAATATTCTGAACTGCATGTAAATTCGAATGCCATACAAGAGTTTGGTGTCAATTTTATTAGATCTTGTATTTTCAGGAAAATTTTCTAAGCACTAAACAATTTTTTAGTCATCACTCGTTTTTAGTTTATGGGTTCAACTTATATGTGGGTTGTCAATTTTGGACGCTATTTTTGTCAAATAATAACACTTATACTCGAATCGACTTATATGCAAGTATATATGCCATACTTGGTATGTTCCAAATTTAGATGCATACATCTGCATTGGCATAACCCTTTCCCATTCATACTATTTGGTTCACCCTCCTCCCCCATCATAGTGGACATCCTCAATGGACAACCAAAAAAGTAATTTAGCCTGACGAAAATATGAGGTTCAGCCCCATATCTATCTGTATAATTCAAAACAAGTGGTCACCTCGAGCTCAGCAAGTGGTGAATTACGAACTGCTACAAACTTTCATGATCCATCAAAGCACAAAACTGTACAAAATCTTAAATGGTACATCCATATCAGCAGCAAAAATGAAAACCTAACAGTGTCTGTACGCATGAAAGATGATACTTAAGAAATAAGTCATTTTGTAAAAAAAACGAATTCCCCCCACACACAAAATGTTTGAACTGCAACAATGGCAAAGAGCACAGCAAAAGTAGACATGAAAGACCGACATGACCTCCTGGTACCTCGGACCCAGACTGCTTCTGCCCATACCGCACTTATGCGCCTGTTGGCCCTGTGCTTTGGAATGCTATTCCCTCTATGAGCAGCTCTTTGATCTTAACTGGAGTACTTCTATTTCTTCCAGTACTCTTAAGACCTTTTTCCCCTTGGAGACATTTTGCACTGGGAGCAGCACCTCTGATTAAGTTGTATTGCAAGAGGTGCTTTAGATTAAGTTTTACTGTGAGAAGTGCTTTAGAAGTCCATATATACAATACAATAGCAATACAAATGATCAGAGGACAGAGAAAGCAAAATATAAGTGAATAAAAGACCTATGCCCGAACTCTGTGTCACTTTAGACCAGCTTCTGGTGAAACTCTGCAGTAACCAAAAAGTGACCAGAAACACTGGTGTCTCTCTCCATTTCAACAGACAACAGAACTTAAACTGAAACTCAACCTAGACATTCGTTCATTCATTGCTTGCTTGCTTTGTACCCATTACAGCAGAATACAACTGGTACATGATATACTAAGCAGTGCACACTAAGTTCTCTCCTCTTCACAAAAGGCACAACCTCTCTGAAATAACAAATGTGACTTTAAGCATCAACAATCAAGCGTCACTTACAACCAAACTACATGACTGGCACTGAACAATTAGCTGTCAGGCAAAGTTCTCCAAACAATTTATAAGCCACATTTCACTTTTCAGACACAGTGTAAAACAAGGATTAAGATTTGAGGTAAAAATCACACAGAACTGACTGGTAAGCATTATTGAGGAGAATGATCATTGAAGAGCTAAAACAAATCCCGCCTGTCTGCATATGTGTAAAAGCTGAGCATTGCTTGTACAAAAACATGATAATAATCAGGGCACAACTGGAAATCGCCTCGGACATTCGCCTAGCCAGAATATCTCGTTTTTTGGGACTATTCGGAAGTATTCGCGTCGGCAAATATTACACACACAAATAGTTAAGAATAAAAAAAATTTGATTCAATAATTTTTTTAAACATTTAAGAATCTAAAAACGAAAATGAAAACTTTAAAGTCATATTTGTAGTTATTACAGGCACAAACATTTATTTTGCTAATTTTTCGTTACATGAAACTGCAAAAGTGATGAAAGTCTAAAATTTGAAGCTTCGCCTGCAGATGGTACTCACCGGGCCAGAGTTGCGACTACTAATCTGTTCATGCCAGGATCTGGCAAATAGTGCATCCAAATACTCGGATTTGGTACTCAGTAGAAATTGTCTACTCGATTATGCCCTAATAATAATCACTAAAGAACAAAATTCATATGCAACTTCTTTAGACCAGCAACATAAACCTCAGCAGCCTGTGGAGGGGAATGCTTAAATGCCTAGTATTTAAAAGAACAAACGAATTAAAACTGTGCAAGTTACTTTATAAATACATTCATAGTTATAATTTAATTTATAAACTCATAAAGTTGTCAACATAAACAAAGCACTGGTCAGATTCTCAAAAATTTCAACCAGCAAATCAATGAAAAGTTAAAAAAATTCCCTGCTTGAACTCCATTCATTATTCAACACCAAGAGCAGTTTTACATATTTGAGCATTAGCATAGAAAAGCATAACTGGCCTAAAAATATAAACCAACAATTAATGTACAACACGTGAATCGAAATCCTCAAACATACCACAGCTGCAACTTTTCCCTACAGTGCCTAACATAAAACAAGTTCATTAAAAGACCAGCTTCCTCTCAAAATAAGCCGCTGCTTCACATTATGTTAAATTGCATGCAACAAATAATAATGATGATCCTAATAACAATAATAAGATACTGTAATAATAATAATAATGATGATGATGATATTAATCTTTAAGTTCTTCAATCTAACTCAAATACCAAACCTTCAACTCATATATTGAACTTTTAAATGACACTGTGGCATTGTTAATAACTGTTCCTCTCATTTCTCTGGTTCATCAGCAGAAGAAGGCACAGGATTAGCAAAGAACTCATCAATAAACACTCAATGTCTCCTACCTGCCAATCATAATGGACCTTTTCCAAGCAAGAGGTTTGGACCTTTACCAAGCAAGAGGTTTAGCAGCTGGGTCATTGCTTGTAGATCCAATCACTGGTCTGTGCCTGTCTTTCACCAAGTACACTGTCCGAGCAGAAGACACGTATAAGCTATTTGCATATCAATAATAATATGGGTCACAACGATCACATATACTCGTACCGACACAAACACACGCACAAACATACAAGCATATTGCTATGTATATCACATGGAAGCAGAGGGAAGAGTTATATATGTCAAGCATTTCGACCATGCAGAACGTCTATCGCATACATACAGGCGAAACAAAAGTGCAATTGCAGATCTCCCATGTGTAAAGCACTATATCAGTTCCTAGTTGTTGTTGCGGAGGTGGAATTGTTGACACGAGTGCACAAGTGTCAAAGTTCATTACTGCTGTTACCAGGACTTCTTTCAGATTTTTGCATCCCAATGTCAATCGAATTTCTTGACATTTCTGTTCAAATTGCAGTTTTTCACTATTGGTATGAAAAGTTAGTTCAACATGTTTGTTTATAGTTGGGTATTTTTAAGTTTTCACAGAACCATCAACGAGTACTTTCCTAAATGTTCGCATGGTGTCATGAGCACTAACTGCTGTCAGTGTACGAGGTAAATTGCGTCCTTCCATACTTTGTCCAACTTCAAAATTATGACACTATGATATATGTTATGACATATAGATACAATGTGCGAATAAGAACTATATTTCTACGATAGAAAACAGTTATTCTGTAAACGAATTGTCTTGCAAGGAACAGCTTGTAACTCAACCATGATAAATGCTCGACTAAACTATGACAGAGCATGTTCAGGGTACATAGTATCTGAGATTTGATACCACATAGCCTAGGCTGACCAGTCGATGTAGTCCAGTATAAACAGCCACCCAATTGTTATCTCCATACTCTGTCATGGCTTGAATACTAAGGCATAATACACCAATCTAGCCCCTACGGAAATGAGTCGATATTACTGCACACAGGCAGGTGAATAGAGGCACCTGTATATAATAAATATGTAAATGATATGCGTAGCAATTTGCGTGTGTATGTGACCGTTGCGACCCATATTACTATTGATATGTAAATAGCCTAAGTCTTATGCTCGGACAGTGTGCCTGGTGAAAGAGAGGCACAGACCAGCTACTGAATCTACCAGCAATGACCCAGCTGTGAACCTCTTGCTTGGTAAAGGCCCATTATGATTGGCAGGTAGGAGACGGCCCCCTCTGAAATTCTCTCCACAGAAATCCAAAAGCGGCAGATTTTAAGAACTTAAAGACCAACGTACGTTGGTCTTTAAGTTCTTAAAATCTGCCGCATGTCATATAATGTTTCAATGGAAGCAAGCTTAATACCGGAGCACGTAAGCTGGGCCAGGGTCATTCCAAAGTTTGTGAAAGAGGCAAACTTCTTGAAGAGGCAATGGTGACATCATCATCCTCATCAGTAAAGATCCGGACAGTTCTGCCAGTTGCGCCTCCAGTATTCACCTGATGAAAGCCAGTCTTCTTTTCCAGTGTACGGATTAGTCACCTGTTTAAACCATCTGAAAAATTCACCATAGATAGAGTATAATAGTTTTAAATTCAATTCCACCAACAAATCATTTGATATAAGATGCTGCATCTACAAAATGACTTGCTTCAGTCAATCAAGAATTTCACCAAGATCTCTGACTATCTGCTGCAAAACAATCTCATCCATCATTTCTGGCTCATTCTTTGAATGCCTATCAGTCCGATTGCAGGTCGGTGGACTTGCCTCCAGCATTGGAGGCGTCAATCACTGTGTAGGGACTTTGAGCAAGTCCTTCGCGCACCACTGCTCTGCAGTACAACTGCAATTGCGTCGTCAAGGCGTGTGTATGCACTTCTGAGCAAAAGATGTTGGAAGAAGGGCGATATCAAATTTCAGAATAAATACATAAAAATAACCTGATTTTGTATCGCCTTGTTTGTGCAAACGAGGGTAAGATAAAGTTAATGAAAATGAAGCAAGGATGTGATCCAGAGTGTTGCATTTATATTATATTAACAGATCTCTATAGCGCCTCTCCCAGTACAACCTAATCAGAGGCAACCCCAGCAAGAAAAACCATGCGGAAAAAAGTCTTAAGAGTACGGGCAGAAATGGAAGTAATTAGTGAGCTGACTAAGTCCTCATATGTGGCATCACAGACCGAAATCAGTCGTATGTCGCAATTTGAGTTATTGAATAAAACACAAAATACAATTCAAAATGAATGTGATTTTTACACAAAGCAGTCAGAAAATACCTTTACAACAGCTTGTAACTTGTGGATTTCTAACACTTTTATCATGTAATACAATATTCGTGATTTTATAAAAGTATTGCTTTGGTTTTGCATGATTTAATGGTACTTAATGGCACTGATCAGAAAGTACTTTTTATACATTTACTTTGACTAGAAACATGCTAAAGCAATATTCTTGTGTCATTCTGAAGCTGAAAATATCTTCTTTCCAATAGAACATAGAAACCTAAATGTGAAATTTGCGACATAGGACTGAAAACGGTCTGTGGCGCCACATATGATGTTCCAAGTCTGGCAATGAGGATTGTATGCTTTACAAAAATGTCACATGCTGCAACAGAACAAGTGCCGAATGTCCAGAGCTTACAACTGTTGACAAAATGCAACAGTTTACATAAGTCAGGACAGGAGCTAGTTTTACACAGGCAACATTTTTAATAGCATAAGCATAACGTCGTTTTACCGGCTATCAGTTCGAATCTAGGACATAGGACGTAATAACAGGCCGCTCAAGAGAAAAATAGAGTGTGATGACAGGAATAACGGAGGGAACGGGAAGAAGAGGAATATCTTGCAGAGAATGTCTGGATGACATAGAAGACTGATGTGAGACCGATATACATAACTTATTACAGCTGGCCCAGGACAAAAGAGCATGGAGAATGGTAGCCAAAAGTGCAATGGACACCGACGAGCTTTCAGGCCATGGATCATGATGATGATGATGATGAACAGGCAGTTCACACAAGAAATCACGTTCAATGCAGAGCCCTGCATCCCATGTTCCTGCAGCACTTGGAAGGCATAAAGAGATCATCATGCATAAGATCCAAATAAGGGTCGAATTAACAGAAGTTCAGAGACAGTGAGATGTTCACTTTTGATAATGCGACTTTAAAGGGCATATGGATTCACAAAGGTTTTTATGGATCCATTTGAAGAAACCACTCAGACAGATTGGATAACAATTGTTGTTCCTGACCAAAGAAATCACTCTGGAAAGCACTTACAATGCTTCAAACTCTGAATCCTTGCGCTTTTTTCGATCTTTGCGAGCCAAACGTTGTTTCTCTTCAAGTCGATTCTTCTCTTCCGCTGCAGCATCTGAATAAGACAAGAGAAAGAGACAAAGACATCTAAGACAAAGACTCCAAATGGATAAGTGCACACTGCTCCTCTTCTCACTTGCATTCAGATGAGAGTTTCATTGACTGTAAGAAAAGCCAATCTCATTAAATCTTATTAAATCAATTCTACAGGAAGCGAATGCAGCAAACAGAAATAAGCCAATTTCAAATCTGTTTCAAATTCAATTCATTTCTGAACATGGTTGGTAAGAATGCTTGCATTTAAAAAGTATAAAAAAAGGTTGAATGCATTTGTCATAGAATAATATTAGACTCACTGATCCATATAAATTTGTCATTTATTACTCTGAACAGGAACATAATAGAATAATAAAGTGTTTGTTGATTTAAAGAGACACCTTTCTCTTTAAACAATATATGACAATAAAATAGTAACAAAAAATTGCTTTTTAAGCCTGGTTTTATTCCAATGGGTCATAAATGTCAGAACACGGAGAACAATTTCTTTCCAGCACAGGCCATCATCCACTTACTCAAGCCACCATCTACTTACTCTTTCAGAGGCATTGAGCTCACTGCATGTGAAAAGCAATTCACAGAATCAGAGTCACATTGTTCAGGTTGCAACTTAAGTCTACTGTCAGATCAAAGATGCTCAGAAGGAGAAAAATCTTCTAAAATCATAGGTGCTCAGATAATTTGCATGAAGTAGCAGTACAGATAGTAAAAAAATCATTCCTAGTTGCTTTGGAACCAGCAGGTGCTAGAAACCAGCACTAGATGTACACTTTGTAATATGAAATATGTTCATATGTAGTATGTACCAGTCCCAGAGTTTCTGCTGCTGACAGCATGAACATCAATCATCTCAGGCGACATGAACCATCACACACCACATCCCAAAGCGAATACTCTAACCCAGCGATTCTCAACCAGAGAAACGTGAGTTGCCTGACAATTTGCAAGAGGGCATCTGAGAACTGCCTTTTTATTTTTTTTAAACCAATAAGCAAAACCTATGTATTGTAAAATTTGCACCCAAATTGTCTTACAACTGAAATTTACAACTGAAATTTGATACCGCTCTTCTTTCAAAATTTTTTGCTCAGAAGTGCACACTCCTCGACAGAGCTACTACATTGACTCCTAATACGAGGATCAAACCCGCATACTCAGCACACATTGAGTGCTACGGACAACCGCTCTAACCAATCGGCCACCGTGCCACACAATTGTACCTTGTGTCTTAATTGTAACTTGAAAATCGTAACAGTGCAACATATGGTTGCGACAGGATAATTTCTAAACCCTCTGGACTTGAGGGAAAATCCCATAGCCCAAGTTTGAGTTTATACTTCCATTGGGGTCGCTACAACTTGGCAAATGATAACAAGGGGTCGCAGCACTAGGAAGACCGTAAGTTCCAAGAATGAAAACGGTGAGATAATGCAGATGTACTTCCCACACCATCAGCAAATATATCCTACTTTACTTCAGCTTTATGTACCTGTAAGTTGTCAGCTAATGCCAGAAATAAATTTTGAGAAACTTTAAAAAATCTTCATCAAGCGTAAAGCAGACGACATCACGGGGTCATGCATATGGTGCAGATGACCCTAACTAACCAATTCGTCCTTGCTCCATCAGTCGGATATCCGGCCGTAGTCTACAGTCGGTTGGAGGAAGAACGGCCAACAGCTGATCATCCAGTTCATTGAGCATCATCGCAAAGAACGTAAAACTATAATACTAAAAAGAGCAAAATAGTTATTCTAAATGAGAAAGTTTTATTAGTTCATTAGGTACATTTATATTACATGTATTATAACAGCTCCTTGACAATGCATACTTGCCATTATTACTAGCAGTTTCCTATATCCCTGTCTCTGTGGACTAGATTCTGACAAAAGGTATACCAAACTTTTAAACTGAGCTCACCAAAAAGTGAACCCTCCCTCAACACCATAACACCATAAGTCATCAGAGTCAAGACTACAATAGCCATAACCATATATTACATGTTATGAGTAAGGAAAAAGGCTGTGTCCATAGCACACTGGCAATAAAGAGTTGTTCACTTAATTCAAGACAACGACAATTCATGTGAAGCGGAGGTCCTACTGATTGATGCTGTCTGCTGCATTCTTAGCTCTTGCTTAAACCCTCGTCACACCAGGCCCCGATCTCACTACGCTCCCATTACGCTCGTAGGGCATGGTGGAAACACTTAGTAGGATGAAACAGTAAAGGATAATGAGATCTGATTGTGTCCCTGGCTTTCAGAAGAGAGACGATTTCTATATGGTCACTATGATCGCCTTATGCCTTATTACTTTAACTGCGCTTGGAGGATCAAGCATCCTTCTTCCAGAAGCATACCCAGCTCAGCCGCCTTCTCTTTCTAAAGGCTTTTTTTCCTCTTCGTGTCTTTATATTCTTTTGTCCTTTTGTTTTACATGACAGAGTTTTCTTCCAGTCAACCCACCATGTTCTTATCTTCTTCTGCCTCTGTTAGGGAACTGTATGGCTCTGTCTTCTTGCCTCTCTGGCTGCCCTTGCTGGCAACACTCATCTTGCTTGTGAGACTGGCATTGTCAATGTCCAGAACACTATCCTGTACCAGGTATCAAGCTGCGAGGCTTGATGATGGTCTGGCTCTGCTTCCAAGGGCAACACTTGACGCAAATGGCAGAATCCTAGACCTCTTTGTAGCCATTGTTTGCTCTTTCCCTTTGCTCCTTTCACAACCTCTGACCTTATCATTTGGTGGCATAGCAGTTGTAGAAAAAGTCTTTGTCTCAAAAGTACGAAAATTGCAGAACTATGCTCAGAACGCAAAGTAGTATCTATATGATCGTGGCCATCGCACGATCAGTCACAGTCGTGATCAGCATGTAGCTTAAATGTGGCAAGCACTGCCAAGGCGCAGTGAAAGCATCGTTTGCACGTAATGCGATTGGCATAGAAGCGATGGGCACGAGGCAATCGTGATGCGAGCATGATGTTGAGCATGGTATTGAGCGAGGTGAAGGCTTGTTGGGCGCAATGAGAACAGGCTAAGACATACGTTTGTCGCAGTTGCTGCAGTCCATAAAAAATAGTAATTGGCCACGCTCTCACCATGTTCGGCAACATTTCTTGAGCATAGGGTGCGTGATCTTTGTGAGCGCAGCTGCAGCATGACGGGGCCCTTAACAAAATCCTTGCTTTTTGCTTCAAGCAACAAATTACAAATAATACATGCCCCAGTATAACATCAAAGCATTTCAACCAGGCTTGAAAGTAGTTGCACATATCCAAAATAACACATTAGTCACTTGAACCATACTATTATGTAGCCAAGAATTCCACAAATGATAAACTTTAGCAAACCAGTCCCAGTCTGCGTTCTCGCTATGTGCTCAACAGCAAATGGCAATAAGTTGGTCTGTACTATGCAGGTTAGGTTCTATAATGTAACATGGTCCATTGGGTGTAATCCATTACAACACAATGTCTGTGAAGCTGTGTATTTTTCTTCAGTTATTGTCCTCATCCAGTTTCTAATTATTGTAAAAAGCATTGATCGATGTTCATTTACCTGGTTTGCATTTGGTGGCTTTGGTGATGCAACCCAAAGGACCTTCTGGCCAGGAAGACCAAGGTCACAGGTTGATCCTCGGATAGGAGCCTCCTCTGGTATATCTAAAGACTCCGAAAATGACATGACAGGCTCACTCAGTGTCTTTGGTAATGACTTTGCACCATTTGATTCTGAGCATGAAGCATTAGTCTCATCCTGCAACATCAGTCATAAGATCCACACTATGCAGTCATCAATTACATCATCAATGCTCAAAAAGATACAGATAACTTTCCACAAACATATGAATGAAGTCTTCCTCTCTTCAGACACTTCAACACTATTAGTATTGAACGAAATTATTCCATGAATTCCCTGCATAGATTTCCCCACATCTATTCACAGAATTGTGGTTTTCAACCAAAACTGAGTGTTTTTTGTCCCATTCAGTGCCATATTAAAGTCATTCTTCAGTTTTTCAATGTTAGCCATTATCTCTGGCATAGTCAGTTACACAAATGCACAGAAAGTTTATTTAAAAAGCCTTTACCCAACTAAAACCTACCCAATCAAGACCTGCATCAATAACATGCAGATTACACTAGACCTCTACCAATACATCTACTCATAACCGGGCCAATTATTAGAACAATCAAGCTAACAATAATCAGTGTTGACGTCAAACAGTAATTTCTGTTAGTTTTGGCAGCTCGTCACTCACCAGATAAATTCAATAATACCATTTACTGGTCGTTTACCCAGTAGCATCTTGATAATGCTGAAATATATTTATTTATTTCTTGCACAATAATCATTACAAAAGAAAAAAGATAAAAATTCTTAAAATATTCGGCTTAATAATCAGCAAGAGTTATTTCAATAATCGGCTGTACTTGGTATCGATATAATTGGCAAAAGTGACATCAGTATAGCATAAGGGTACACCAGCATACTTGACACACTGGTGTGCCGTAAAGCACTGCCAAGTGTGCCGTGAAGCTACTGTATATACTCGACTATAAGTCGATTCAGGTATAAGTCGAAGTGCAATTTTTGGACAAAAATAGTGTCCAAAATTGACGACTCGAATATAAAAAAATGAGTGATAAATCGAGTGGTATAGCTTAATATCTGCTGTCTTTCGGTGGAGAAGTTAGGCTGATTTCTCCGCGAAATATATATTTCACTATGGGCTGACCAATATTAATGCATGCGGCTGTCATAAATCGAGAGGTATTGCCTGATATCTGCTGTCTTCGGTGGAGATGTTCAGCGGATTTCTTCGCGAAATATATATTTTGCTATGGGCTGACCAATATTAATGCATGCGGCCGTCATAAATCGAGAGGTATTGCCTGATATCTGCTGTCTTCGGTGGAGATGTTCAGCGGATTTCTTCGCGAAATATATATTTTGCTATGGGCTGACCAATATTAATGCATGCGGCCGTCATAAATCGAGAGGTATTGCCTGATATCTGCTGTCTTTCGGCGGAGATGTTCGGCGGATTTCTCCGCGAAATATATATTTTACTATGGGTAGATCAATATTAATGCATGTGGCCATCATAAATCAAGATATATAGTCTGATATTGTTGTCTTTCGGCAGGTTTCTCCGCGCAATATATTGCTGGTTAGAATAGTCATTCCACATGAAATCAACCAATGTTTCGCACTGTTGAATATTCGGTCCAAAAATCTGCCATTATTTTGTCTCTCGAGTATAAGTCCTAATTCGCTGTCCTGTAAAAACCTTAAATTTCTCGACTTATAGTTGAGTATATACGGTAATAAAAAATAAAATTCAAAATCAATAAAAATCATATTCGAATGAAGCTAAATATAATTTAGGCCTATCTATTTTAATGAAAATGGGAAATGTTTCTGTTTATCAGTTGTTAATATTTCTTCTAATGATAAAAAATTCTAAAAACACTTAATCTAAGCTTTCGTCTTGTTTAGCACTTAAGCTGCAGCCACCGCTAACAAAATGTACGTCTTCCTGGTCGTTAAATTAAAGTTAAACTAATGTGCGGAACTATTTTTTCTAATTTCAAGATTCATTGTTAAATTATTAAGCATTTGTTAAGTTATCAAATGATCAAAATATTTATATAAAATTATAAATTATTTTGTGTGACTTATTATCAAAGCCTTATATTAACACCAAAAGAAGAAGAGAAACTTGCTGAATTGAGCTCTGATCTAACTTTAAAACTTAAACATGTGGAAATGTTCTTAGATGCATTCCTGGAAAATGGCAGAAAAGGAACATCCACATATTTAAAAGAGAGCTTTGCATATTCTTCTGCAGTTCTCCACATACTACTCGTATATGTTCAGATTTTCAAGTATTACAAATATTACATACAAAAAGAGAGAAACATTTAAGTGTGTTGAAGAAGAAATGAGTTTGTTTATTGGAAATTCGTCTAATGATAGAAGATATTTGCAAGGAACAATAAGCCCAGATATCACATTGACACTGATTGACATTTAAACAGGTTTTGTAAATTACAAGTCTTCTTAACATAGATAACTCGCAATCAGTTTATGTTTAACATTGTAAATGTAAATTGTAAACGTTGTATTTCAATCTGTTCAAGTTAAACTGTAAAAATGAAAATATATATCTACTCTACTCTAATTTATTAGAAAATTGTGTAAAACTTTAAATCAAGCTTTTTCAGATGTTAAAAACAGCAGCCATCAAATTGTTCAAATGAAACATAAAAATTAGTTTTGTTCAATGGTGTGCTGTCTGAATGCTTTGGTGCCAAAAAGGCTGAGAAACACAATGACTGGGATACAAATATATTGTGTGGCACAGTGGCTGATCGGTTAGAGCGGTTGGCCCTTAACACTCATATGCGTTGAGTGAGCGAGTTAAGTGGTGCATATACCCATAGGCGCACTAGGTGCGCGCCAAGGGCCCCCAAATCTCAGGGGTAAAGCTGTCCCGATATCACTTTTTGCCGATTATGCCAATACCGATTATTGCTGATTATTCATTTGCCGATACCCGATTATTTAGCTGATTATTTAGCCAATTATTTCGCCGATTATTTCATTGTGTTTCCCAAGATGTCCGGTTCCAAAAGATAGACCTACTGCTACTGCCTATTGTTGTGATACAAGCACACACTTGCTCCATAGGAGACGTATGCATATAGTTGGGGACTAATCCTAGGCAGGCAATACAGATTAGACACACCGCCTGCCGTCGAACTGTGCCCAGGGTAATTAAAGGCCAAGGCCCGGCTGTCCTATTCACAGCCACCCATCTAGTCTCAGCCTCTCTCGGGTGACTGACATGTGTCGGGGAGATCTGATTGGCAGCTAGCATGTATTCATTAGGCATGCCTCCACGATGTACATTCATCGGTTTTTCTGCTGCATTGGCCAGCCGTTCCTTGGCTTGAATTGGCCAGCCATTCCTTGGCCCATAAGCAGGCACTATGACTCACTCTGCACAAGACCTATGCTGACACGTTCTCACTGTCTACATTAGCACACTGGGTGGTCTCACCACGAGTCTGAAGCAGCCATTGGCTAGACGACACGATATGGGAATGGAACGAAATGCCGTCCTTCACAGACCCAGCGATGTTGCTGTCGTCATTTCACATTTTTTAGACTGAAAATAATATTATTACCGTATATACTCGACTATAAGTCGAGAAATTTAATGCCATTACAGGACGACGAAAAAGGGCCATCGACTTGTACTCGAGACGCAAACTTGACAGAAAATTTTTGGACGACGAATATGCACGCGTGTTCAAAAAAAATGGAGTCAAAACCTAACCCTGAGTTGTCTTCTTTTAACAACGATTTAATGATAAATCACATTTCAATCACGTAATTCCTGACTACAAATAAATAATACTAATTTTATTTTATACTTATACGATATTAGTCTATTTTCAAGATGTTATTACATACTTCTGCGATGTATTTCAAGCATCGAAGGCGAACTGCTTTATTCTCAATTTGCCTAGGCCACCGCCAAAGAAACCAAGCATTAGCGCGAATACCATCGTAAATTGATGCATTAATTGATATATTTATTTAGTACGTCATAAATTTGCTAGTAATTATGCTGATTAGTTTTCTTGATCGATCCAACGACTCAATTTACGTGTAAGCCATACTTTGTGATATTTATTTATCGCCTCGTAAATGCAACGGGTAATATTTATTGAGCCTCTCTTTGTAAAGTTTGTTTCCAAATATGCTGCTAGGTCATCTTGATTGAACCGTCGTTTCATTAATGTCTGATGCCATCGCAAATAAACGCACGTTTCTATATTTATTCATCGCCTCGTAAACGCAACTGGCAATATTTATTTAGCGTCTCACAGAAACATTTTTTTGCAAATATGCTGCTTGGTCTTCTGAGTAGAATGCATCGTTTAACTAACGTCACTTGTCATCATATATAAACGCACTTTGTGATATTTATTTATCGCCTCGTAAACGCAACTGGTAGGCCTAATATTTATTTAGCGTCTCTTAGTAACATTTGTTTGCAAATACACTGCTATGTCTTCTTGATCAATTCAATTAGCGTAATCTGCCATCGTGATTCGCAAATGAATGCACTTTTGATATTTATTTATCGCCTCGTAAACGCAACTCATAATATTTATTTAGCGTCTCATGGTAGGCCTAACATTTATTTGCAATATGCTGATTGATCGTGTTCGTTCATCCTGGAGATTCAATTTGCGTCCTACTAAATCCTTACAAAATTCGGTATATAGTCCTATGGCTGTATCTAAAGGCAAGTTCTAAGTTTTGAGATTATTGCAGTACGATACTTACCGAATACTTACTACTTAGAGCGATTTGAAGAGAAAGCGAGCTTTATACGAAGCTGGTTTCAATGTGAAAGTTGTCGAATATGCTGAACTGCATGGAAATTAAAGTTAACGCAAGAACAATATGATGAACTATTTGGGCCCGATAACGACGAGGATGATGATGAACAGTTTGATGGATTTTAAACATTACATCTGTTTTTTAAATAAAATTTTATTATATTTTGCGAATTCAGCTAAATGTTTTAATCAATGACATTGTGTCAACGATCACGTTTTCGGAGTTTTTGGGTTCGACTTATACTCGAGCCGCCGATTTTGGATGCTATTTTCATCAAAAACTAACACTTTGACTTATACTCGGAACGACTTATATACGATAAGTAAATAAAATAATTTTAAATATCGGCGCCAATTATCAACAAAATAACATCTCAGGAAGCCCCAAATTAATTAAACATTTCATACAAAATAACATCTCAGAGGCCCCCATATGAATGAAAACATTAAACACAAGGTAACAACTTGGTGGCCCCAAATGAATTCATACATTAAATGCAAAAAAACATCTCGGGGCCTCCAAATGAATGAAAATATTAAATACAAAATAACATCTCAGGGGCCCCCAAATTAATGAACACATTTCATACAAAAAAAACATCTCAGAAGCCCCCAAACAAACGAAAACACAAAATACAAAATGACATCCCAAGGGCCCACAAATGAATGAAAAAATTTCATACAATATAACATCTCGGGGACCGTTCGATAGTCCGAAGGTTTGATAGTCCGAAGGTTCAATTATCCAAAAATCTTTGGACTAGAAAATTTTCTTTGGATTATCAAACCTTCGTATTATCGAACCCTCGGATTATCAAACCATAGAACCTTCGGACTATCGATACAGAACCAACATCTCAGGGGTCTGAATTGAATTATAAATTTAATTCAAAATAACATCTCAGCGGCCTCCAAATGAATGAACACATTTAATACAAAATCACATCTCAGTGCCCCCAAATGAAATAAAATATAAAATACAAAATAACATCCCAAGGGTCCCAAAACAAATGAAAACATTTAATACAATATAGCATCTGAAGGGCCCCAAAACCTTTCATACAAAATAGCATGTCTCATGTTCGAAATACTTTAAATATTAATATAATATATTCTCTGTTTAAGCAGCTAAGCATTCACAAAAACACATCTCAGGTAGTCCAAGACATGACAAGAGAATTGTGGTAATTCATTATATTTGCTTTTTTAATGCCAATATCATTTGGCTCAGTTAGCTGTTTGGTAAGAGCGAAGGCTGCGGGTTATGAGCCTCTTCGCTTCCAGAAGTTGGCTCACTGTTTAATTGGATGAAATTTTTAAATAAAGTTGCGTATTTCGATATTTGATGTGATGACAAGACGTCACATATCTCGGACTCCTTCCTCTTCGTTACAAATCCTCACGGATGTATGACCCTTAGAATGGGTAAGTGACGTCATTTATAGACGACCCTTTCAGACTCAAGTGTACAAATTCAGAAGGGCCCCAAAAATGTTTGCGCCTAGAGCCCCGTTTTCTGTAAACACGCCTCTGAGTGGGTTTGACCCTCGTCCAATGCGTCCGTCACTGTGTAGGGACCTTGAGCACCTCCTTCGCACACAATTGTTATGCAGTACAACTGCAATTGCGCCGTCAAGGCATGTGCACTTCTGAGCAAAAGATGTTGGAAGAAGGACGATATCAAATTTCCGGAAAAATAAGTTTACAAAATATGACAATAAACCACATTTGAACCACCAACAACCTATAGATTTGTAAAAGGAATTGTGAATCCTCCAACATCTGGTTCTATGCATCAAAGGAGTGTATATATATAGACAAGTTAGCAAAATACTTCTGGCCTAGAAATTTGCTTTTGGTGAATCCTATCACAAATCACTTTCACTATTACTTTCGAATCCTAAGATATAGGTCTTGTTAAGTAAAACTTCTACTGTAAAGCAAAGACTGAATTTGAAGCAAGCCTCAATTAGAATAAAACAGATTCTAACAAGTGGCCTGTTATGATTAAAAATTAAAATAAATGAGACCTTGATGGAGCTGGAACTTCCTGGCTTAGAGTTGACTTCTAGGGTGTTACTTGGTCTGCTGAGATATTCTTCCCATGCACTGACATCGTGGCTGCAGAATGCTTCAATCCACTTCCCATAAAATGCTCTCAACTTCTGTTTACTGAACAGAAAATAACCCAGCAGAAAATGCAAGTCAGTTTCTTACAGCAGCAGCAGCACATTAGCAGCAATCTCATTCTGAAAGTAAAAGAATTCTATTGAGAAGATGTCAGATTCATCGAATCAGTTCTACCAACCACAAGAGTAGATTCACTTCAACCAGAGAACCACATCTCAAGAAAAATACACAGAAATTCATCACCACGGCAATTGTATATATGCTCTAAAGCAGGTTTTTCAGATGGATTTTTTAAATAATCCCTTGAAATGCACATTCTTATATTGTAAAATCATAAACAGAAACAGGTTATCTAATTAAATGCAAGGAACTGCCACCAGAGTACACTTCACAAACAAAGATTGGTAAACTAGAGAAACACAACAGATAAGTAAGTAAGTGAACTAAGAAAACAGAAGAAAATACTCTTCTCTTACTTGCTATCATACATGTATCCTTCAACTTTGTGCAAATCTTTTCCAAACCATCCACACGTGCGGAAGTTGAGGACTGATTTGAAGTTGTTCTTGTGATTTGTAACCTCCATAGCACCATACTAGCAGATAAAAATTCCCAATTAAAACATGCATTACATCAATTAACATAAGACTCACAAAGTAAGAATTGATTCCAACAGAGAGATTCTGTTATCAGGAGTAATCTCAGCCAATGCAAGCCAAATGTGTGTCTCATTATAGTGATCAGGGTCAATTTGCAATTCTTGAAGATTCAAACACTTCACAAGCAAACGGACAATAAATGCAAGAAAACCATATACCCAGCGTCCGATATGTTGGGGAGGGGGTCAGACTTCAAGTTTCAGCTGCAAGGGTGTTGACATAGTGCGGAATTCTTCAGATTCCCAGAAATTCTCACCAGCCAACCGACCCCGAATTATTTTTTCACAAATCACACCCTACATATATATATACCTATTCAAATATCATGTGGAAATTACATGTAAAACGTTGAGAAATCACACGAAATCAAGGTCGGCCCTGTTTATTGAAAGCCGAACTTCTCCCAAATCGTTCATATCTATATATACAGAGGGCAGCAGAATGAGATATCGTAACCGATTGGTTGGAGAATTTGTCTCTTAGCATGGACAAAGTCTGAGCCTCTCCTCAGACGGGCAATCGGGGAGGCACTGTACACGTAGGGACCTTGAGAAAGTCCTTGCTCAGAATCGTCGATTGATGATTGGTATGTTGATAAGAGCGCTTAATAAATTATATAAAAATAAACAATATTGAAAATGATTGGACATTTTACGTATTAACAAACTATTTTTCGCTCCTGCAGTTACTGGACGGTAAAATCTACATTAAATGGCATGTACCTTTACTCCACAGAATGGTCTGATAAGTGGCTACCTTTAAAAAATTCTCCAATACATTTTATTCTTTTTCGGAATTTATTTTATGAATGTTTAATTTGCAGACATTTATCAATTAACATAATCTTTTCTGACTCAGATATCAACCTTAATGAGACCGTTATTTGGGATTGCATCGACCGTTTAAGAATTATGGCACTTAAATCACCACTATTATTATTATTATTATTATCATCTACTTCCCCTCAAGTTCAAACCATGACCACACCATGGTAAGGGGGTGGGAACAGCAGAGAAATGCTGAGGCTATGCCATCAATGGTAAAGGCCTTGGCCAAGGAACCATGAAGGGCACTATGCAAGGTGGACAGGCTGGTAGACCTACTGCTACTGCCCTGTGTTGTGATACAAGCAAACACCTGCTCCGTAGGAGACGCATGCATGTAGTTGGGCAGACAATACAGATCAGACACACCGTCGAACTGTGCCAAGGAATGACTGGCCTATTCACAGCCACCCATTCAGCCTCAGCCTCTCAGGCGATCGGCAGCTAGCATGTATTCATTAGGCATGCCTCCACGATGTACATTCTTCGGTTTCTCTGTTGAATTGGCCAGCCGTCCCTTGGCTTGAATTGGTCAGCAATTCCTTGGCCCATAACCAGGCACTATGACTCACTCTGCACACGATCTATGCTGACACGTTCTCACTGTCTATATTAGCACAGTGGGTGGTCTCACCACTCGTCTGAAGAAGCCATTGGCTCGACGGCACGATATGGGAACGAAACGAAATGCCATCCTTCACAGACCCAGTGATGCTGCTGTCGTCATTTTGCTTTTATAGACTGAAAATAATATTATAAAATATAAAAAATTTTTTTTAATATCTGCGCCGATTATCTTGCCGATATCCGATATCTCTACAATCGGCTCGATTAATCGGCCGGCCGATTAATCGGTACAGCTCTAGTAAGAAGCGAAGAAAGAAAGACTTCAGTGTTAGAACTCACATGTTCTATCCACAGCTTTCCAACAATGATGTTATGAACACAGCAGTTAACGTTTTGCCAGCTGTAGGCTTCATCGTGTCTAAAATTCAAGTCAACATTCGTAACACATTTTATAAAAGACTTTTAACAACCAAAACAAACATAGAGGCACTGGTTGAAAAGCACTATACAAATGTTTTGTTATACTACTAACACTCCAATGCATCAAGTGCCAAGCAACTCATTGCTCTTGCTTTTTGCTAACTTTTCCCACATTAACCAACAGTGCAAATCCAATGCTCAATAGTAGTAGGAAATCCCGCTATCTGGCTCATCGACCATAATATTGGTCAATTCGCCCACCTAATAGGTTACTAAAACGTATTTGTAACTTATAACTAGATTACAAATACCAATTCATACACAAACCTAAGCCCTAGGTTAAACATCAACCAATACAGTCTAATAAGTCCGGAGAATTTCCAACAGTTTCGATGATGAGTCACAATTCATGCACAAGCCAAAGCCCTAGGTCAAAACATCAACCAATAGGTCAAAAGTCACGGGAATTTCCAATAGTTTCGATGATGAGTCATTATCACATCGTCACCAAGTCTTCATTATCTACCCAGGAATTAAATGACTCTGGATAACCCAACCAATTTCACCAGCGACTTGTTTCCCCGTTTCCTGATTATCTTTTCTATTCTAAACATTTCTTGAGTAGTCTTCTGTAGCTCCTGTTTGTAACATGAGCCTTGTATTTCCTCACCATTATAATCAGTAATCTTATAAGTTGGTGGATCCGTATACTGAACTTGTGCAATTGTGAACATTTCCTCAGTCCATCTAGGCGTATATCCTTTTTAAAATATATTTTTCTTCTTCGTTGTCCTAACTTTATCGCCTACCGAGAACTTAGGCTTAATGGGTTCTGGAATTTCACTTCCATTTAAGTTCATCCAAACTACCTTTTCATTCATTTTCAAACTAGCTTCAGAGGGTGTCATTTTAATGGAAGAATGCCTAGTTTCATTATAATTACTAACCATTTCATCCAACACATCGATATATCTTCTAGTTGAATTAGCGGTAAAATACTTAAAAAAATTTTCACGCATTGTTCTATTCCAACGCTCAACAACGCACGACTTTTTTTCCTTCTCCATAGAATACAACTTGACTAATTTCTTAACGTCTTTATTATAAAATTCTTTACCCTTATCAACCCATACTTTTCCTGGTCTTCTACCGCTCTCGAATATTTTCATGAAGCCACTAGCCGTAGATTTTCCACTCTTATTATTTAATGGTACGATCCAACCGTACTTGGAAAATACATCTATTACGGTTAGCAGGTATTTCACACCATCGTTAGCTTTAGCAAAAGCCTGCATATCGACTAAATCAGCAGCCCATATTTCATCTATTCCACCAACGTACACTTTCCTCTTCCTAAAACGTCTTACTACAGGCTTATGTAACTCATTCGCGAGTTCATCAGTCCATTGTAATTTTAGGCTTTTTTCAAACTTACCCCAAGACTAGTTTTGGTAGATAATATAGGTTTGACAAGACTTATTTCTATTCGCTCTCGTAAGCTAGGATTAGGAATATTATTCAACTCATTAACCTAGAAGCTGTATCGGAGTGCTAACCGTAAGCTAAATCATGATGATATGCAGCGTTGTTGACTCTATTGACGGGCTTCGACCAATCCTTAGGAGTTCCATCGGAATTCAACCTCAAATCAAGTCTAGTACCAGGACCAGTAAACGAATGTCCTGGCGAGTGCATCTCACCTGGATATTTAGCCCATGGCAGCTTAATAAATCACCACCTTCAGAAGACTTCACGAATTGTGTCTTTGTCTTTCCACATATATCACATGTGCCTCTAAGCATTGACCTTCCATTCTTCATTGTAACATTTTGAATATTATTAGTTTCAGTACGAGTTTTACACTTTACGCAATACAGCCTTTTTAAATACAATTAGATATATTTAAAATGGAAGTCAAAGATTTATCGTGGAACGACGTATTATCTAAGTGATTCAATAATCCTCTTTTACCTAGAAGTATAAGAGGGTTAATCATAGGAAAGTCTGGATGCGGTAAGACGACTCTATTGTTGAACCTACTTCTAAGACCTGGATGGTAAGACTACAACAATCTGCAAGTATTCGGAAGATCTCTCTTTCAACCAGAGTATAAAATACTCAAGCAAGCATTTGAAGAAAAAATACCGAAAGAATCCATCATCGGGCTATTCGGGTGCCAAGACAAGATCACGAGAGAAAATGTACCTCCGGCATTCGTCATTGAGAAAATGGCTAAACACTCGGATAAAAAATCTGATATATCTTCCAAGTTCTTCGAATCGTCTGAAGATGTGCCAGATCTGAGAGATTTGAATCGTGTAAAGAAGAACCTGATGATTTTCGATGATTTACAGTTAGAAAAGCAAAATAAATGTGAGACCTACAATATCCGAGGAAGGCATAGTAACGTTGACTGCTTCTACCTCGCTCAAAATTATTTCAAACTACCTAGACATACGATCAGAGAGAATGCAAACTTTATCTGCTTGTTTCCTTAAGACCAAAAAATATTAATCACATCTACCACGATCATGTAAGTACAGACATGCCTAAGAATGAGTTTAAGAAACTATGTAAAACAGCCTGGGAGCAACCTCATGGATTTGTAGTGATAGATCAGACTAGTAATAAGAATAACGGCAAATAGAGATGCGGTTTCGATGAATTCTACATTCCATTATAAATAAATCTTTTATATTTTAAAAATGGAATCACTTCTACAAAAGATTGCAGACAACATCGCTCGTTACACAGAGCCAAAGTTATTGTTTTACATATTATTAAGTGATAAGAGTTCGCGAATAAGGACTTGATTCAATCTGTTGATTCAGTTCGATAAAGGTAAAAAGTATGAAATGGCTCTTATCAATCTGGAGACATATTTTTAATTCCCAAACATCGACACAACTAACAACAACTTTTCGTATTCGCCGAATGGTGGAGATATGTGGGTTACTATAACCATTCCCAAATGTTGTTACGAAATTACAGACATTAACGAATACGTCAAGAGAATCATGAAAGAAAACGAGCATTATGATATGGTTAACGAAGCATACAATATTAAGATAGAAGCAAACAGCAATACGTTGAAGACTGTTGTACATATAGCGGAGAATTACATGGTTGATTTTTGGGCGTTGAACTCTATCGAGAAAGTCCTCGGTTTCGATAGACGGCGTTATTCAGCAGGGTACCAAGATTCGGAAAACAATCTGAGGATAACGAGTGATATCATCTGGGCTTCCTATAGCAACAGAACGACTGATAATATAACATTCCTTTTTCCCGAATGTAGGGCCCGGCTATAAGATTATTGAAACGCCAAGGAATTTGATATAGCTTCCAATCACCCTATCCACGATATCGATGATGGAAACGTCTCTCACCGATCAAAATGACCAACTAATTAATCTACGAGGTGAGGAATTATCGATACGGTTTCATATAAGAAGGCTTAAAAGTTTTATAGTCTTATATAAAATGAGTCGATACACAAATGTCAAAGTTAATATTTCGGAAGGACAAAAAGACAAAATCAAAAGGTCGCTACAGGTAGGAACCGGTGTTAGCATAGGATCAAAGCACAACGATTTAAATGGAAACCATGTGTCAGCTCTTACCCAGGCACAGGTTAATAAATTAGCCAAAGAGTATCAGGGTGGAACGGGTGCCACTATAAAAATGAGTAAAACGCAGTTGATACATAATGCCAAAGTCGAAGGTGGCTTTATTGGCGCCATTTTACCATTTCTAGCAACTGCAGGCAAATTCCTGCTATCGAGCGTATTACCAAGCTTAGCAACGGGTGCATTAACAGGAATAGGTGCTGCGGCTGGATCAAAAGTCATAGACAAAGTCACCGGATCGGGTGCTGCAATATATCTCAATAGTCGAGGTAAAAACTACAAGATAGTGCAACAAGGGCATGGTCTTTACTTGAAGCCATACCAAGGTTCTGGACTTGATGGTGTAAGAGAAGGTCTGTTTCTGAAAACAGGTTCTGGATTCGTAAATGGTGAAGGATTTATCCTTGAACCAGATTCACCGTTTAAAAACATTCCACTTCTCGGATTGCTACTTTAAAAAATAATAGAGTATATAAAATGTCTCATTATCCGATTCATAAAATGGGGTGGACGAAACCCAAAATTGAAAAATCTACGAGAACACAACCGAGATCCGTCATGTGGAAGGCGTGTGAAGGTATGCGGGATTGTAAGTATAGACCACAAAGACAAATGGGTGGTTTAAGATGGGAGTTTTTTGCTCAAGAAGCGATAACTATTCATTCACATGAGACGGTTGTTTTATAATTAGTCTTAGGCATCCGAATGACGAAAGGATCGTGTAAAGTTTTGCTCCATCCGGAATTGATAGAAGCGGGGTGTCGCCTGCCGAGCGATACCGTCACTAGATTCGTGGAAGACATTTTACTCGATACTAAGAATTTTAGAGACCTTGGAACTGTCACCATAAACGAAGGAGATTCGTTATGTTATGTATATTACCACGTCAACGAATAAAACTTGAATTCCATTTTTAAAATATTCTTTGATATTATAAAATGGAATTGAATAAAGCAGACACTTATCGCCTTCAGAAAATATCTG
The DNA here is from genome assembly GCA_959347315.1 of Bimastos eiseni. Taxonomy (NCBI): domain Eukaryota; kingdom Metazoa; phylum Annelida; class Clitellata; order Crassiclitellata; family Lumbricidae; genus Bimastos; species Bimastos eiseni. The sequence continues at coordinate 8,517,619 of OY365814.1, forward strand.
AAATTCAGCAGGAAATATTATGAGAACGGGAAAAGAGAGAAATAATTTGTAAAAAATATGAAAAGAGTGTTAAAGTAGTCGATGCGTTGGGAGGTTTGTTTGCCCTAACATCTTCTGGACTCGGTGTATTAGGCTGAACTTTTCTAAGTACTGTTGTAGCCGCACCAGCTGCAACAATCGTTGTATCTTTATCCGCTGGAGCTGGAGCTTTGTCCCTGTTAGGAAGCCAAATCCGCAGAATATTATTGCTGCAGCAAGAAAAACATGCAAAAATCAAGACCATAGCCAAAGGGAAACTCAACTCAATCAGCGACCTTGTTTCGATAGCTATAGATGATAATAATATCTCAGACTTGGAATATTCTGTTATTCTAAGTGAATTCGAGAAATTTAATCAGATGAAGGAAGAGGTTAGGAGTAAAACCAGTGCCAACATAGATGAAGCGACGAAACAATCGTTTACTAGGGAAGAGGCACTCAAAAAAACGTATTGAAAACAAAGTCAACGTAAATTTATGTTTTATGTTTTTACGTTTTATGGTTTACGTTTTTTGTGTTTTAATATTATGTTTTACGTTTTTCATGTTTAAATATTATGTTTCCAAGTTAAAAATGTCATTTCAAAAAATCAAAGAGCCAACCAAACATGATTTTATCATTGAAAACTTTCACAAGATGAAGCAAAATATTAGACAAGACTCGTTATCTGAGAAAATAGGGGACATTGGGCTTCAGCGAGAATTAACAAAAGCGTACAAACCGATAATCGACTCGCAGTCTGGAATATCCAAAGAATTAGGTACTATAAAAGAGAACTCTACGGCAACAACTGCCGGGCTCGAGGATGATCCCGTTTCAGATATTAGAACTTTGGAATTAGGTGATATCGCTACAAAATATTTAAAAGCATATGCCTCGAACAAAAAGTTGACAGATACGACCTTCGTAATATACTCTACAGGCGGTCGATTTTACATCGGGGACAGCCCAATCACGATCGAAGGTGATGATATAACTATCGGAGATGTTACCTATAAGGGAACTCCGGGACTGGGATTTATAGACAATGGCAAAACCAGACAAGACGATATATGACATAAACGATCTCAAAGACTTAAGTGAGATTTTGAATGTGACCAAACGCAATCCGTCGACCTGCTAATCCGAACAAACCCAAGTCGTCTAGAAGCAAGAAATATAGGAACATCATTAAGCCGATATGGGAACGGAGGTTCTCTACAGGCGAGAGAGTCGTAGTTCTTCCGCAAGATCCTAATGCGCTAGTGGATATGTTAACTCTTCGATTCGCTAGCTTCAAAGCGGGAAATACAGGATTAAGAAACGAGCCAGTCGGTATCTGCGATGAGTTACTTCGACAAAATGTGATAAATGCGTTAGAGTATAAAAATTTAATGATACAATTATAAAAAGATTACCATAACTAAGAGAAGATTTACTAAAAGATACGTCGTAGGAGGCGCTGGAATATTTGATACGATATTGGGATTTTTCAAAGGAATGTTATCTTCGAATGCAGTGAGACAGGTAGCAACAACCGCATTGAGTGTTGGTAAAGACGCTGCGACTGAGATATGAAAAAAGGCTAAGGCTGTTGGTAAGACCATTGCTATCAATACAGGAAAGCAATTGGTTGATAAAGCAGCGGCAAAAATGTTTAGTCCCCCGCAAGCAGCCCTACTTAGCCAACGGAGCAAGGACGTGTTAAAGGGTTTAATATCTCCCCATGGAAATACGAATATAAATAATTTACTGTCTGGTAACAGTGGCGCTGTGTCGATCCAAGATTTAGTGCGTGGATCTGGAATGAAGTTGGCTTAAAATATTTTATTGCTATATTAAAATGCAGTCAGATATGCTAGGATTTACTGAAAATATTATTATAGACGAGGCAGTTGAGAGATACGAATGGCACGAGTATGAACTAGTGGGGAGGACGAATCTTAACAGCGCTGGGGAAATTCGCGTGAACATCGAACTTCAAGATCTTTTCAGCCATCCCTCTGAGTCATACCTGCTATTTGAAGGTAGACTGACTAAAGCAGATGGAACAGCTTATGCCAATGCCGATGCTGTGGCTATTACCAACAACGGACTCATGCATCTCTTCAGCCAAATGTCGTATTCCTTGTCGAATCGAGAAATAGAAAGCGTGTTTCATCCGGGACAAGCCACAACTACGCTAGGGTTGCTGAAATATCCCAACGACTTCGATCTCGCACAAGGACTTGACCAATTATGGACTAAAGACACCGCCGCGACTGCCGTTATAGTCGACAACTCTGGTTTCGCGATCAGACAGGCTTAATCAATCTACCACATTTAGCTGGCGGCTTAGAGTAAAGATATCGCCAGAAAAACCGAGGTATATTATCGTTGGATTACAAACGAATCGAAGTGACAATCAACAAGCTAATTCATCAATTTTCGATCATTGCAATATTAAGAACATGTATGCGATGATGAACCAAGAAAGATACCCCGCAGTCGATTACAACCTATCATTCCCGAATCAGCACTTTTCGAGAGCTTACAGAGATGCCGCGACCTTTAGCAAGACATTCTATGGGATGGATCAGCTCGTAACTCAGAGCAACATTACGCCGGCCGATTATAAGGATTTACATCCGCTATTCGTTTTCGATGTGAGTAAGCAATCCGAGCGGTTAAAGTCATCTGTCATAGACATCCAGATCAAGGCTACTTTCAATGCTGCGGTGCCGGTTGGAACGGAAGCTTATGCAGTTGTCATTTCAGATAAATTGCTAAACTTCCAATCAGACGGTCAGAAGATGAGTGTTGTATATTAAAGAAAATATTTTCTATTATAAAAAACATGAAACTCTCACAACTGAAATCGCTATTAAAGGAAAATGGAATAAAGCCAAGTTATATGAACAAACCAGAAATGTTAAGAATACTCGTTGAGAATGATGTTTTACCACAATCAGAACTGCCTGAAGGAGCAAAAGCAAGCATTGCCTAAGTACGAGTATCTAAAAACGATTCGAAATAATCCTATGAGCGTTGAAATCCTAGACAAAGATACGATCGAAACCGTCACTTACTCATCGTTGTAAAAGGCGAGTATGGCTTTTAAAACCAGTATGAACACGTTTGAAGGCTTACAATGGTAAAGTCTGGAGAAATAGATACGAGATTAAGATCCTGGTTTAGATTTTCAATGATGTTTCTCATTGAAAATCTATCAATTAATTAAAAATCTATCTATTAATTAAACCTTTGTGAAATTCTTAGCAAATAGACGCATTTCTCACTTTCGTACTTCAGTTCTTTCTACTAATACAACATCCTCTGTTAATTGTACGGACGGTTTACTCCCAATGAATATACTGCATGATAAATCTAACACAACACTACACGAAGTGGATATTAGCGTAAGAGGGTCGATTGGATTATCGTCTGTATCATAAAATCCGGTTGTTATATCCATTGATCCATACGCAGTTAACATTTTCGGGTACATCTTTGGCGCTTCGTCTTCCTGTTTTTGATAAAAAAAATAGACATTTGTTCAACCTGTGAATCTTCATATTTTTTATTTGAAGCCGCTTTTGTATCAGGATCGAGCAGATGCTTTTGAATGCGTTCTAAAATACTTTCAAACATACTGATAGTCTCCAATTCTTGCTCAGTTGGCCTATCATACCTTATTACTGGTATACTATAACCAACAATAGGGCCATCGGTTTTACCAAAACCATCATCTGGTGATATGCCCCAACTTTTTAATGTTGGAGTTTGGATATGAAAATCGCCTTCGACACCGTTCAGGTATTTATATTTAATTTGAATTCGTTGACCAAATTGTTCGTCTTATTCACGACTTTAAAGATTATTTTATCTGGATTAAACGTTTTGTGTGTAACAATCATCTTTTTATATATAGAAAATATTTTCTTGAAGCTGAAATATGAAAATATAATTTCTTATTTTAATCATCACAAACGAATAACTGCATCACGCTTAATCCAGGCTTGCCCGGTTCAGCTTGTTTACAATACAACATGTAAGACGTGTATTTTCCAACGGAATCGATTAAAAATTCCTGATAAGTATTTTCTAAATAAGTAGGATTAGGTGCAGTGTATAAAATATTCCAACTTCCTGAGTCGGTGGTTCCTTCTATCCTCCAATCAAAAATCCTTTCGGAGGATTTATTCCTTCCTTTCAATCAAATCTTCCAGATTCTTACAGCTGTTGGACACTTGATATCAACAGGCATTTTATATACATTATTATTATTTAATACAATTCGTTCACGACTTCTTGAAATTTACATCCATCGTTGATCGTCTTCTTCAATACATACAAACATAAATGACCGCAAAACACTTGGCCGTCTGGTTGTATTCGTTCACTGTTGTAGAATAGCGGCCTTTGTAGATAATTTATCAATTCAGTAGGAGGAGGAAGTCCGTAGCTGTCGAAATAAATTTTATCATTGGCACGCTTGATCCAACACGCCCAATGTGTTCCTTTACCGTCAAAATCATCTAGATTAAGGATGCCACACTCGTTCGCTCTTGGCCTCTTCGGTAACTCGTCTCTTAGAAAAACTCCTCTGAAATTATTTATATTTAGTTTCCTTGCCGCTTTGATAAAATCCACATTCGACAAAGCAATATTTGGTAGCGTTACGCCATCGACATCAATTAGTTTAGTGTTCATTTTATATTTAGGTAATAATGTCCATATGCTAAAGTGTGAATTCCATCTTTCTGAATAACTCATTTATCGTCGTCTGCTGAGAGAGCTACCTTGTTCATTTCTTCGGTGTAGATATCGTGAAGATGCGATCGAATGACATTCATCTTGCTCGATTGTTTTCTCTTGGTGAACAGGCAGTCTTTGTAATCTTCGAGAGTGATGGATTTCTCGACGACATTCTTCTTCACTCCTTTACATTTCTTGTGTTCCGCTCCAACCATCTTGTACGAATACAGTTTCTATCTTAAACCTACAAACTCTTCAGTCTGTTTACCAGCTGCTTCATCTTTGAACATGCCAATGACCTTTTTATTGATGCCAGTTTCTATACCAGAGGGATGGTCTTTAGGATAGTTGCTAGTGTCGAACCTACTTCTGATGTCAGGAGCTATATCGGCGTAGAAGTCGTCGGTCTTAATTTCATAGGCTAAAGAATCCGTATTTTTAAAAAGTAACCTTGCTCTATCTTCAAACTTTTTCTTGATGTAATTATAATGAAAATCGTACATTATAGTTTTACTCATGTCTAAAATACACATGCCAAGATATATAGGCTTATTGTAATATAGCTTCGTCCGTTTCATGTGAATGGCAATTAGGTTTCGTCAAAAATAGTTCGAGTATCATAAGTCGTTCTCGCTGCTAGCTTAATGGCTTCCTTCTCACTGCAAACCAGCTTTATGTCTACACGATTCTCTATATTTTCACACATCTTACCGAACACGCTATTGTTCATTAGTTTGAAAAAGTCTTTCTCGAAATCGTTGGTGGCTTTAGTCCTCAGGTTGGTATTTAGATCGATATACTTTTTCAACCAAGCACTTTCTTCAAATTTAATTCCACGATGAATTTTGCTTATCTTCAAACCTAAGCTTTCGTACTGCTTCAAATTTTCGTAATGGACTATGCACTTTACCTTATCGTTCAAGTTTGGGATAAGTTTTAGCACAACCGATCCTTCTACTTTAACACTCTCTGGAGCAAGAGGATAGTCATTATGAAGATCGTGCAAGTTCCTCGGATATCCCAAATCGACTTCTAATATACAGTGTTCCTCTCCAATCGTTTAGCTCATCGTTGCTCATCCACTGGAACCCACGAGTTGGCAGATTTCTACACATACTGCATCCGTACAAATTGTTTGCGTCCAAATATGTTATAAATGTTGAAGGCTTGCCATCGTTGAATGTTTCTCCCATATACTTATTGTTTGCCTGTCCGTAACGATGTTAAATGGTGCTAACACCACCTCTTATCCCATGCTTAACCATTAGTATCATATCGTAATCATTCAACAACTCCAACTCTACTCCAGTCAACTTCAATGCGGCATCCAAAGCAAGACCTGGAGAAGTATAATACCAAGCGGGATCTAGACCATAGTTCTCACTGCATACGTCTCTAAAATTCTCAAATACATCAGCAAGCAGGAGAACATCAGACACTTTATATAAATCATGGTATTCTCTCAACGTCTTGAATCCGAATTCATTCCATACCGTCTGCGCATGGTTGTAGTCTTCGTCACTAATGCCTGAGTCATTAAGTATTGAGTAGAATGCTGACTTTGGTGGTAGTTCTGTTTCGTTCAGTCGGTCGACGGCATCAACATAATCGTAAGGATATAATCCTTTTTTAAGCAAGAGATCGAGCTGACTGCCAGAGTAGTGTTTGCTCACATTCTTACACTGATTTTTCCTTAGGTTCCTTGATAAAGCGTCGAGGCTCGATGCCATGAATCTAAAACTATCGATAAAACGCAATTCTCGTTTAACCAATGTTTTCTTATTTTCTTCATTCGTAAATTTATCGACTACGACTTCTCTGCTAAATGAGATACACTTTTCTTCGTTTCTAGGAATGCAGTTAATCTTTTCATTATCATCACCTCGTAATTCCTTCACGAATAGATGACTGTCGTAACCGGATAGATTTTTGCTATGAAACAATACTGGAAAAAACTTGGGGACTATATAATTTAGATTACAATTCTTATGAGCGGCGTCTCTATATATTTTCCAGTTAAATGACAATGGTCTCTAACTCGATCTTTACCCAGTTCGCCTTCGTATATGTGACAAACGGTTGTGGATTCGAATAGCGCCTGTTCTGTCTTTCCGAATATCATTTTCTTAGGAAATTTAAATTGATTATAAATATTTTTTATATTTTCTATAGGAGTATCTATGAATATCTGTGCGACATCATCGTCTTCGCTCTTTGCTGTGAGCGTCACAGGAGCCTGTGAATATAGATCGTCGTCAAAACATTTTATATAATAACAGAAAGAACTTGGGACATGTTTTTGATATCTGTTGGTGTAAGACATGTTGGGATCTGGTTAGCAAGTGTCTATAGGTTTAATGAAAGATTCAAAATCGGCGTAAATGACAAAGGGAACTCTCATCTTTCTATAATAATTTTTAAAACTCAACATAGTTCCTGGTTCTGGAAGTTCTATCTTTTGAGCGGCATGTTGGGAACAGTACTCGGTGTGTTTTTTAATGACTCTAGCCTTTCATATCCTATCAAACATCTTTTACAATAGTGCATCGAAGTGTATGAATTTTCGTTATGAACCGCCATCAGTCTGTTGAAGTTCTTTATCCAACAATAATGCTTCTTTTGTTCGTCAGGAATGAGTAATAGGTCTACACTGATATCACTCTTGTGCTTCAATAAATATAGTGGGAATAGGTAAGCATCTTTCTCATGACCAAAAACATTAATACTAATATTATTATTTCTCTCAAACTAACGTTAGCATCCGCTAGGACTGGGAATTCAATGCTGGACCAATCAAGTTCCTCAGACTGTTTGATTAATTCTTTCGTAATTCTTTCTGAATTTTTATCAACAGGATTTAAGGCTCTCATTACACACCCCTTGAAGCATTCTTCGTCTTCGTTCTTCATATTGATAACACCCTTTTTACTCGCAAAACATTTCGGTAGTGGAATGTAAGAACTACCCTTCAACGGTTTATAAACAACCGTATTGATATCCAGCTTTACAACTGCTCTGAACCTCCAGTTACTACTACGCATCTGGAAGGCAGCCATTGATTCCAGGATTTTATCTTTAGCATTGTTATAAATTTCACTGGTATCAGTAGAGTTTAAAACCACTTCAGTTATCGAGCGGAATGGTATATCTCTGGAATCAACTTCACCAGATTTCATGTCAACATGCTCTATTGTGCAGGTCAGGATAAAATTGACCTTAGTGTATTCATAAGAATTTTACCGAATATAGAATTCACTTTGGCTTTCAGTTCTTCTATCTTCTCGTTCACCTTTCTCTTTGGTTCTTCGGGTATATACCCTCCAATCCACTTTGCGAATGTATTAATCGCTGATTTTGTCTTATCGAATATTTTTCATACCGCTGAGACCCGTACGGGAGCGAGTGTTGGGATTCCAATGTCGGGAACGGGTGCATTGAGCAAACTAGCATTGGTTGAGATTGGGGTAAAATATGAGGTGTGTTGGGCACATTAGCTTCAATTTTACTATTCAAATCTGCTTTACGCAGTCTCGTATAACCAACCATACCTTTCTGTTTCGCAATTTTTCTTAATTTAATCACAGTCTTCTTTGAGTATTCCATTTTATATTGGGATGATATTCTTTTAAGTTGTTGTGAGAAAATATTTTCATTCATTTTATATTATGCAAGATTTTGTTTGTTTGTTGAACGGATCATCGAAACTGCTGACTCATCATCGAAACTATTGGAAATCCCGTGACTTTTGACCTGTTGGTTGATGTTTTGACCTAGAGTTTAGGTTTGTGCATGAATTGTGACTCATCATCGAAACTATTGGAAATTTCTTGGACCTATTAGACTGCATTGGTTGATGTTTTGACCTAGAGTTTAGGTTTGTGCATGAATTGTGACTCATCATCGAAACTATTGGAAATTTCCCGGACCTATTAGACTGCATTGGTTGATGTTTAACCTAGGACTTAGGTTTTTGTATGAATTAGTTTTTGTAACCTAGTTATAGGTTACAAATACGTTTTGGTAACCTATTAGGTGGGAAAATTGACCAATATTATGGTCGATGAGCCAGATAGCGGGATTTCCTACTACTCTCAATAGTCAATACTGTGGCCTAACTAATGCTGTAGACCACTAATGCTGTGGCCTAACGAATGCCGTGGCCTAACTATTGGTGACATTTCTGCAGTTGGGATATACATCCAGCCTGATGCTTTGCTTTACCTCAATTCCATAAGCCCGGAAAACCATTAGGAGTTAAATATTTTCAGGTTTGAACAGTTGTACTGAGTTTCTCTCAAACGTGTGCTATATAAACTGCAAATTATATATATTTATTAAATGGACATTTGTAAAGCACCTCTCACAGCAAACCCCATGTATCCTACTCGGGACTGTCTGGAAAAGGTCATTCCATAGTGAAGAACCCACTACAGCAAAGGCTCAGTGCTGGAATAAAGAAATATGTGACTATGACACAAAATGAAGAAATATTGAGGTGGGTAGAAGAAAAGAGATCAATGATAAAGACAATTCAAGAGTGACAGAGAAGATGGATGGGACACATAATGAGAGGAGATTCACTACTTAAAAACATCATAAAGGGGAGAATGGAAGGAGAAAAAACAAGAGAAAGACCAAGAACAATGCTTTTAGACTGGATGATGGAGAAAGGTGGATACGAAAAAAATGAAAGAAGAGGCTCAACACAGGGAGGAGTGGCGTCATTGGACATATGAATCTGCCTGAAGGCAGAGAACCAAAGAAGAAGAGATACAAAAAGGTCAAGTCAGTCAGTAGAGCTAAGAGGGCAAGAAGAACAAGAAGAAGAGTGGGCTACACATAAAGTCACAGACATATTTAGGTGCTAAAACCCTGCCGAGACTTGGAAACATAGAGCAGGACCATATATTTGATTCGAGACAAAACCGTGAGCCTGGCTGCTGCATTTAAGACAGATTGCACAAGGGACAGCCAAGCCTATATAGAGCCAAAAAAGAGGTACGAATTACAATAATCGATGCGCATGCAAACAAAGGAATGCACCATGTTTGTAAACGCTTTGGAAGACACCGATCACCTAATGGCTCTACGACGCCTCAGTTGGTAGTAACAGTAACAAGTCAGCAGAGCAGGGCGTTCAGTAAACCTCAAGGCACTATCAAGCGCTTCCAATATAACCACAGTTTTTTTGTTGTTACACCATCATTATACAAGTGTAGGAAACAAATTCTCTGTGAACAAATTAATGTATATAATCTATACATCATTATTCATTTAGTTATGAACTAATAGCATCAGAGTAAGAATTAACATTTTTTTAATACAACCATCTGATGTTACACAGAGTAATAAATAAAACAATCATGGAAAAACCCTTAAGGGACCGAGATCCCGCTGGTAGGGTCACCCAGTTATGGAGATGAAATTAAGTAGTGGTGGATGACGTATTGAGCATTCAGTAAGGTGGAAAGGTTACTATACCTAACTAGTTAATTAATAGAAAGTATACAAACTTAACAGATTGTGAAGAAATAGGCACTTCATGTAGAGTGAGTCAATAGGTGCTTACGGAGTCAGTATTTAAAGGTTTCATAGTAGTTTATATTCCGGATTTCGTGTGGTAGGCAATTCCATGCTATGGGACCAGTGTAGGCAATCGAGAATTCATGCGTGTTTGTATGAGGAAAAATGGGCCGATAATCATTAACATTTCTAAGACAATATGGATCAGCTAGCTGAAGAGGTCTGAGGTAGTTCAGATAAGCAGAAGGTAGTAATTTATTCATAAACTTATATACAAATTCATTTGCCTTGCATAGCGTTATTTGCGATACTTGCAATATGGGAATGGAAGAGGTACTCTGGCAAGGAGGTCTTCCTAATGATTTTAAATGCTCGATTTTGAAGTACAACTAATCTATTCAATCGTGAGTGATAGTTTGCCGCCAAAATTACATTGCAGTAGGTTAAGTAGGGATGAATTAAGGAAAAGTAAAGGTTCATGCAAATTGTTTTAGGTATTAGGTATGCAATGCGTGATATAATTCCAATATTTCTAGATATTTTTGAAGAGATTTTTTCAATATGCATGTTGCAAGTAAGGAATTGGTCAACATATCCCCTAGAAATTTCGTAGATTTTACTGCAGGTAAGGGTGTATCATCAAGTTTCAATTGCTCTTCAATAGTGGGGAATATTTTACTGATGTGAGGCAAAGCAGATGTAACTAGTTTTCGTGGCGTTGAGAGTAAGTCCATTTGCAAGAAACCAGTCATAAACTAAAACAAGCTCTCGATTTAAAGATGAGATCAGTTGTTCATAGGAGGGGCTGGATGCAAGAATGCTAGTATCGTCGGCAAACAAAAGAAATCTAATAGTGGGTGAGACATTGGGGAGGTCATTAATGAAGAGTAAGAAGAGGAGTGGTCCCAGGATAGATCCTTATGGGACACCATATTTTATTAACATTACTGACAAGACTACTCCATTGCAAGAAACATATTGGGATCTGTTGCTTAGATAACTTTTGAACCAGTCTAGAGCTAAACCCCGAATGCCAAAATTTGCTAGTTTAGCCGAAAAATAATCCTGGAGATCAATTAGAGATAGGGCAGTTGAATGGCCTGGTTGAAATCCATGCCAGTGTGGGTATAGGGATTTATGCATATTGCAGTTATAGATGACTAAAATAACTAAAGAATCAAGTATGTCCTCAGTTAGTTTGAAAATTTAAGTTGAGCAGGGTACATATATAAATTATATATGCAGGACAAGGAGCAATATGACCTTAGGATGACATGCAGTAACATTACATGTAAACCCCTTTGAGCAGCTGATGGAGCAGGACTTACAAAGGAAACTTACATCATCAGCTATATATATAGCTCTCCAACTGAAGCCGCCCCCTCCCCCCTTTTGGCAGATGACGAGTTCTCGAGTTCCAGACAAAGAATACAAAGTGCAGCAGTGAAACAGAGAAACAGCACACAAGAAGTTCTGTTAATTTAACCAATGAGAAATTGTTAAATGGTCAAGGCACATAAGATAGCCACCATGGTCAAAGACATAACAGAAGCACCATCTGCATATTCCCTTGTGTAACTGAACTTACTATCAGAACTGACGATATCTGGTTAACCTACCGTTTCAGATAGAGTGTGACAAGTCCCTTGGGGATGACTTCGACAGACTTTCCCCAGAACTTGATCTTTGGGTTAATGGCACCATGAAATGTAAAGAGTGGAGTATCTACATGAAACGCACTGACAGGAGGATGATGGCTCACCTGTTCACACACGATTCTAATTCCTAAGTCATCTCTAAAACATATAAGAAATACTGAAAATCAGGCACCATGCAAATCTTAGTATAAATAAATAAGTTTTTAATTGATATAACCAGATGGATGTAGCGGATAATTGCAGTGAACACTATTTTCCTAGCTTACTATTCATGTTCAAAAGCAGTTAATAGGAATATTGCAGTGAATACTATTTTCCTAGCTTCCTAGTCATGTTCAAAAGCAGTTAATAGGAATACTGCAGTGAATACCATTTTCCTAGCTTCCTAGTCATGATCAAAAGCAGTTAATAATAATATTGCAGTGAACACCATTTTCCTAGCTTCCTAGTCATGTTCAGAAGCAGTTAATAGGAATATTGCAGTGAATACCATTTTCCTAGCTTCCTAGTCATGTTCATGTCATGTCACATCGTCGTCATCGCTTCGCGACGGTTGACTACATGAATGGGAAAGTGATGTCCAATGCTTTCTCTCTCGTACGATTTATATTTCCCGATCGAGTTCAACCCTCTCACATTCCATTGTCCTATTTTGATCCTGTGTCTACCGTTTCTCTGGATTGATTTTTCCTGTCTTTTGTTTTCTATTGGTGATTTTGTCGATGATGATGATGATGACGACGACGATGAGTCAGTAGCACACTTGTCGGCATCCATCCTGACTCTCACGGTGGATGGCACGGGACCTTTTATCCTGGGTGACGTCCAAGCCAGTATAGTTTCTATATTCTGTTCCATTCATGTTCTGTGGGGGAGTGTGTGACCAGCTGAGCACCCCATTCTCTTGCTGGTTTCACAGTTGATTTACTGTTGTGCCAGGTTGGACCCGGTATGCGCCAAATCATAAGCTCGGTGGCAGCCGTTGGATGCATTGTGCTCCTCATCTGCCAGATACCGATAAGAACCGCGCTGCTGCCCCCCGTTCTAGGTTTCAGGTTAGCCCATAACCGGTTGCAGTTTAGGTCGTGCCCAGGAGTAAGAGAAATAATCTTGAATATTGGATGTAAACAACTTCACGTTTAAACGACAAATGAGTCGGTGTCTTCATTTGTTGCTAAGCAACACGCATTGTGACGTCTCATGGTTAACTGATATACCGTTGTGGATTATAAATTTATTAATTTCGCTTTCCAGTTTTGCAATTCAAACATTTTAACTTACAATCCTGCCAAATTCCGAACAAAAAGCCAGAAAATAAATAGATATTCCAGGTCTAGTTATCGAGAGAAAATGAACAGTATAATAATCGCGTTCTAACGAGCTCGTGTTACTTCTTAATACTTCAAGATCTAACAGATGTTAATCCATCGACTGACTGGTGTTACGTCATGTTCAGAAGCAGTTAATAGGAATATTGCAGTGAATACCATTTTCCTAGCTTCCTAGTCATGTTCAGAAGCTAATAAGAAAATCAGACTCTGTGTGCAAATTTTGCAAGCCTTTGTAAATCTTGTTTTTACCACATCAGGGCAATACGTCACATAACGTCGGCTCTAACTCAAAATATGTCTGAAACTATCACCTGCTCACTAGTCTCCTCTCGCCTCGATTATGCTAATTCACTTTTTCTCGGTCTCTCAGACCTTGAACTCAAAAGGCTTCAACGTATCCAAAATACGTTAGCTCGAGTAGTGCTATGTGTCCCACTACGAACATGCTCCTCCGCCCTCTTCCACCAGCTGCATTGGCTTCCTGTTGAATTTAGAATCAAATTTAAGTTAGCTTGTTTGACCTACAAAACCATCATCACCAGAACACCTACCTATATTCATGCTCTACTACCTCCTTACATTCCTCATCGTTACTTACGATCATCAAGTCTTTTAGTTGAACCATGATGCAGAACAATTATGGGCTTCCAAGTCATGTTCAGAAGCAGTTAATAGGAATATTGCAGTGAACACCATTTTCCTACCTTCCTAGTCATTAGGGCATAACCGATTAAAAAATTTCCACTGAATACCGAATCCGAGTATTTGGGTGATCTATTTGTCGGATCCAGGCAGGAATCGAATAGTAGCGGCAAATCTGGCCGGCAACTCAGCGAGTAGCGGCGGCGCTGGCCTTGAAATTTGGTACGCATAAGCAGTAATACGCATGTTCCGCACATAATGTTCGTTTAAATCATATTGAAAGATGTACCATAATTTCGTAAAAAACTGATCTTTTATCTTTATTTTGGTACACAATTGCGTATTTTCCTTCCATGCAGTGCCGCCACCACCAGGAAGTTCCAAGCGTAGTTAACCTGCCATGGGCACTGCTACGGAGAACTATCTATAGTCAATGCAGAGTCTATAGCAATATCCTTCATATAGCATATCATTGCACTCTAGGCTATAACAATATATTTATTATTTAATAACTGCGTTTGTGAAAAAATGCAAAACCTAGTTATAAAATTTGAAATATAAAGTTATCAATCACGTCTTTACTCTCTAATGTTTACCGGAAAGCGAGTGGAGCCAATTCAAGCGGAAAATTATTGATTTGGTTGCCACCTGGGAATGCAACCCAAAAAATTATAAATATAAATTAACATCAATTTTTTTTAAAGAAAATTCAATGAAATGTAAAGTTCTTGTTTAATTAATCAATAACTTATAAGTAAGTCCATTTCTCCTAAATTTATTTGATGAAAAATAATATTTTATAAAAAAAAATAATTTTAGCTATTTGCGGTTGTAATATGTGACTTGTCAGCACGAAACCAGTCACTTGTATAAAAATAATTTTTTCCTGTTTTTTGCACCATCCTGAAGCTGCGAGATTTACCTTTCCAAAACCGTTTTCAGCCATCCATACAACCAAAGTTATAGAATTTCCAATGTGACCATTTACGTAAAGAGCTATTCGAGAAAACTGCGTGCAAAGTTATTGTTTATTTTTATTATTTTTATAATCTCCTTAGCAACGGCTATTGTTTTTGAACCGATTTTACTTAAATTTGGCACCATTGCAGCTGAAGGTATTGCAAATGCACTGTCGAAATTTTGTGTAGATATCTCAAGAAGGAACAAAGCTATTAAAGTTATTCCAGTTCGCCAACGAAAAATCATTGAAACTAAATGTCAATTTTTTTACAAAAGTCTCAAATTCCGAGAGATGTTAAGCAGCTGTTACCTGCTAAGGAATTAAATATTGCAATACAGTAATGGATAAAATTAACATCCAAATAATAAAAACACATAAATAAAACAAATGAAACAAGGTCCAACCCTTCAGTCTACTCTCTGCCACTGTTTACAGGTCACCTGTTATCATGTCCTCCAGTTTGGTGTGAAGACGACTTGTGGTTCTGCATCGTCAGAAGACGATGAACTAGCTTCAGTTTAACGATGCTGTGTGATAAAAAAGATCATTGTCCTTTACCCAGGCTTGAGACTGGCACTGCCTGAGTAATAGTAGTGGTAGAGTCAAAAAGGATTTGCTGCGTCTTTGTTCAGTATTCTTTATCGACTCTGTTTTTGTCCATGGCAGCTTCTTCCTCTATGTGTAGCAATGGGCAATCACATTCTTTCATGGATCTACAACAATAAGACCTATCTTATAGTATACAGTCTCAAATACTAACAGACATTTAAGAGGAATAATTTGCACAGGGATTAAATATCACAATATTAAATTTTAGATCTAAATTATAGATAAAGAGAGAAGAGCATCTCCTTAAACTAATCTGAGAGGCAGTAATTGGTGTGAAGTGTCTGTGACTTCATATCTTAGCCTCAGCATATGAGAGTGGGTGACAAATTCTCTCCCTCGCCGTATTATCCTTCCACCGAGTGTACGAGCAATGTATTCATCACAGCTGAGTTAGTAAAATGGCACAGGTGGAGCAGAAATCTCAATGCAAATCTCTTCACTACAGAAGATTTGAATCTCTAATCTCTCTCTTAACAATCCAGCAACATCCCACAACACAATTGAGCCCACCCACACATAAACAATATTTTATAAATGAATTAGCAGCTTAGTCCAGCAGGAGAACTGTCTTTATATTTCGGACAAAACGTGTGACTGTGAGCCAGTCACTGTTATGTCAAGTGCAAATTGTACTCTCAAATGTAAACAAAGCCCCAGGTGCTCCTCATACCAGAACACCACAGGAGCATTTCACATTTGTCAAAAATCATTCTTTGCTTTTCTCAGGAAAATCATAGAAACATATGCAGTTCAAGTCAAACCTTTATCATGATCCTCGATAATGGAATTACAGTAGATCAACGTATTGTTGTTTTGGCTAGCACCACACAAATCGGTCACTTTGCTTGCTTGTCATGATGATCCAGTGACTTGTCTGCCATATTGTTCCACGCACGCATGTGACCATATCCTCTGGAGCATACTGGCTACTGCCATTATCAGCTTACTTTGACATCTACAATAAACAGTATATTTAAAATTATTTTGTTCTATCTATGAAATTCATTTCAGTATTATTTTTATCAAAGGCATTCAACAAAAATATAAATCCAATAATAGAAGCCCTGCATTCAAAACAAACAGCAATTTATAAGATTTATTAACCAGTAGACTGAAATTATGATATCAAGAAGAATCCTGATAACAAATAAATTGAAATTACAATGCAATAGTTATTTCATCTCATAAAGCAAATCAATAGTTAATAAACTTAACATAGCACAATAAGGTGAACAACAGATGAGGCAGTGCAAGAGACGAAATTACACAACTTTAACAGTTATGCCTGAATATTTAAAAAGTCAACTGAGACAGTTACTGCGTTAATGCTTTAAACCAACAATTATGCTGGAAGACGTATAAACACAAGCCCAGCAAGAAGCAGGTTTAAGCCTAATGGCAATTGCCTGAATACTTTAAAAGACGTCTCAATTAGAACAGCGTTTAAACTTAACAATTATGCCTATAGACAAGGATCCTGTGAAGCACTAAAGCATTAAAAAATAATCGAGGCCTACCTGAACACAGCGGCATTCTAATAGTCAACCGTATTGGCATCCATTACGATCTCGCTAGATGTTCTTATCGTGGTCATCTGAATTGTCGTTGATGGCTCTTAACATAACCACTATCATTGCGTTCGTGGTTAAACATAATCTTGCAACAATTCGTGCACATTAAGCATTTTATCAAATTCGCAAAAATATCCTCCATTCCCAGAATCAATAATGTATGAATCAACACACTAGAATGCATTTTGTATGATTGCGCTGTATAAAGAGCGCTACTGCGCATGCACGAAGCTAACCTCAAAACTATCGGCCAACCGCAGTGCAAGATTATGTCACGTGATTAAATCATGTGCCCGGTTGCCAAGCTTGTAACGGTTATTGTTTACGATAGGTGTCCTCGTTCTGGTCAATCTGTAAGCATAATAAATATTCGAAGGTCGTAAGTTATTAATAGAATGAAAAAAGGAGACATTCTACTTCAAAACGAGACCAGGCAGGCGGGAAATCTCGACCCATAACCTAATTAAATATGACAAAAAAGATAGCGAAATCTGAATCTAAATTAGGATTTTCCGTCTCACAACATTATAGGGCTTTTGGTAAAATGCTTTTTTGAAATATTTATGAGTCTAAACAAAAGTTATATATATTATTTGTATTAAACATATTTTTTTTTAATCGTTTCGCATTAATATCAATATCAATTAATATCAATTACGAACGGTTTGAAGTTTCCCTTCATTGTTGGTCATTTTAAGCCTGATTGCATCTAGTGACAAGCGACTGCTTTGGTAAAAATTTTCCACTTCCGAATAGTCTAATATTCAGCCGAGGCGAATATCCGAGGCGATTTCCGGTTAGGCCCTACTAGTCATGTTCAGAAGCAGTTAATAGGAATTCGTTTCAACACAGAGAATCACTTTAAGAAGTAAAACACCTGAAAATAACAAATACACTCAAAGCAAAACTCAACGTTAAATGTTAAACTGTCAACCACTTACCTATTTAATTCATAAGTCTCGCCTAAAAGGGGATTGAAGGGCTTTCCAGTACGATCCCAATTGGAAGCAGTGGCTGAGACAGCAAATGATGTAACAAACTACAAGCAAATGTAAATAACAAAAGAAATGGCACCTGACAATATCCTAAAACAAACATTAATTTACCCAATCACATTACCCACATATCTGCATAATGACTCTAAATAACTAAACAGCATTTTAACAATAGTTGTTGATTTAAAAATGAGAAACAAAACAGAATAAAATCTGGTGCGATTGTAATCATTAGATTTTCAAGAACCTTACAGCATCTCTCAAAACTGTCCTTTTCAGTCACGAGTTAGGCCGGAAGCGCCTCTGAGTAGATATCTTGAAGGGGTTTCCGGGACTATAAATGACCGATCAATGGAATTAAGAATGTTACTTGACCCAATATCAATCAATTAATCATAAATACTTGACAAAGCATCAAGTATTTATGATTGATTGATTGATATTGGGTGAAGTAATATACTAAACTCCATAGATCGGCCATTTCTATTCAACTGTAACATACTTATTCTCTTCTACTGAAATGCACTGATTCTAATCTACTGTAACATACTAACTCTATTCAACTGTAATATACTGATTCTATTGAATAGCAACATACTGATTACTGATTCTATTCAACTGTAACTTACTGATTCTATTCAACTGCAACATACTGATTCTATTCAACTGCAACTTACTGATTCTATTCAACTGCAACATACTGATTCTATTCAACTGCAACATACTGATTCTATTCTACTGTAACATACTGATTCTATTCAACTGTAATATACTGATTCTATTCAACTGGAATGTACAGATTCTATTCTACTGGAATGTCCTAACCTCAAGCCGTTCCACTGGATCCATGGAATCTGAAGCTCGTCTGATGAGTGAGGAATACTCCATGTACTCGACCACTCTCTGCAGAAAACTCAGAGGTTCATTGAAAACAACTGGCATCGTAATCTTTGATAATTCCTACAAAGAAAGAAATTATTATAAACATCATTATAATTATTGTAATTATGCATTTACTAAGCACTACAATCAATATCAATAGATAATTTGACTATTCGGAAGTATTCACCTAGGCAAATATTACACCTGCAAATAGCTAAAAATAACTTTTTTTGATAAAATATTTTTTTTTAATAAAATATTATTTTTTCACCAAATAAATTTATGAGAAACAAGTTATTGATTACTTAAACAAGAACTGAACATTCCATTGAATTTGCTTTAAAATAATGATGTTAATTTATATATTTTAATTTAATTATCAGATTGACGCTATTAATTATTAGATTGACGCTAGATGGCCGGCTAGAGCGTACGTAGTCTAGCACAGCCACACCTAAAAATTGGATTGAAAGGTCATTAATGTATAAAATGAATAACAGGGGACCTAGTATGGATCCTTGAGGCACAGCATATTGAATAGGGTTCAGAGGAGAGTAGGTATGATTGCAGTAGACCAGTTGGTTTCTATTATTTAAGTAACTTTCAATCCAGTTAAGAAGGGGCTTAAATTTTATTATTTTTAAAGGGTCTTGCAATGAACACACACAAATTTTGCCATTTGAAAACAATGACAAACCTCATGAAGCTCATTCCATGCACCATTTGTGACACCATTTGTCAAAAAACATCACTTGTCGTTTTTGACTTTTTTTATTGAATCATATTCTACAATACGTCTGCTTCAAAATACTTTTTACAGAATAGAAACAGCCTTTATTTAACTTAGACCAAGGTTTAGAGGCGTGGTCTAATGAATACCTACTGCCTGCTAGCTACCAATCAGATCTCCCCAAAGCATCTCAATTGCCTTGAATAGAATCTTATCAAATGGACCGCTGTGGTCAAAGCTGAATAGGCTCAAAGCCTCAAACGGGCCGCTGTGGTCAGTTTATCAGACCGCCGAGTGAAAGGCACAGATATTATATATATATATATATATATATATATATATATATATAAAATGGTCAATTGGCTGATGGGCCTATTGAGAGGCGTGCTCTCTGAAATAGGGCTGCATAGATGAGGTTTCCTGTATGCTTGGACCTGAGCATTTATTATAATACCAACTACAAGAGCAGATCTCTCTCTCTTGCTCTCTTTCTCAGCATATATATATATATATATATGCGACGTTTGATAGAATTCATCCAGTATTTTTTTCAGTCTATTTCAAACCTACACGTAAATCTGTCGTTATTACGTAACTTTAAAATCAACCTGAAGTCAAACCCTTGTGAATCCTAAGTGAAGATGAAAAGAATACTGAACTCATTGAGTGGGGCTACAGTCAAGAAGTCCTATAGTGAAGTCCACCGCCGGTCAATTCCTTTCAATTGAAGCGCCACCTGCACGCCTTGGAATGGGGCGGGCTTTGTCTGTCTGTCTGTCTCTAGATATAACCTGTCCTACAGGCCTACACACACGCTGTGATTTTTCTTTTCGGGGTTAAATGGGGCAACATGCGTCTGGTAATGATTAATATAGAACAATCGATAGTTGCAGATGGTGAGACTTCCAGGCCGGAGTGCAACTCAACAGTTATTGGGGAAGAGCGAGACGGTGAGTCGAGAGCCATCAGATCTAATGAAGCAACAGGACCAAAGCCGGAAGGATGTCCTGTGGTGGATCGCATCAGAAGGCAAAGACTTAACCAGAGCTGTAAACAGAGGATGAGGGTAGCCACTTGGAAGGTGAGAAGTACGCAGAATGGGAAGATGAATATCACACAGAAAGAAATGAAACGACTTGATATAGCAATAATAGGATTATGTGAGACAAGATGGAAAGGTCAAGGACACTTTAATTGGAATGGATACAGGATAATAATGTCAGGCCAAAAAGAGAGAGGAAGAAATGGGGTTGCAATCATTGCAAACAAATGCAATAATGGGATACGACACTGCTGAGTGTAAGATTCCGGGGAGAAAAGGTAAACACCACGATTGTACAGGTGCATGCTCCAACATCGACAGCACCAGAAGAGGAACATGAAAGATTCTACACTTAGTTATAGAGCGTAATGGACAGAACTGCAAAAGGAGATGTATCAATGGTCATAGGAGACTTTAATGCGAAAGTGGGAAAGCATACGGGAGGAGAAAGGGACATAATGGGCAACTATGGCCTAGTGGAGCAAAATGATGCAGGAGATAGACTGAGTTTTGTGAAGGCAACATGGAGGTAGAGGAGGACACAAACAACCTGTGGGAGAAGATGAATGGAACGATATTGGAAGTTGCAGAGAAACACATCCCGAAGAAGAAGAAATTCACAACAACACCATGGCTATCGCTAGAAGCTATTAGTAAAGCAGGAGAAAGGAAAGCTGCAAAAAGCACAGGAAACAAAGATAAAGTAAGAGAAATGAACAGTGCCTTCCAAAAGCAAGCATGAAAAGATAAAGATAAACATTTAAATGAAATGTGCAGGGAAATGGAGGAAGAAGGAAAGAAAGGTAGAACAAAAGAAATGTTCTTAAAAGTGAGGGCAATAATGAGAAAATTTACACCTATAATGAGCTCACTGAAGTCAGGAGATGGAAACGTAATTGGTGATCAAGAGGGAATGAAGAAAAGATGGCAAGAATACATGTACAGCAAAGACAAGAGAGCAAGGAAAGAACAAAAACGACGTAACAGAACACGAAAAGGAACTGGAGGTTATGGAAGCAGAGGTGGAATGGGCAATCAAACAACTGAAGGACAACAAAGCGCCAGGTCAGGATGGAATGTCCATAGAACTGATAAAAATGGGAGATGACGCATTGATAAAGACAATAACAAAAATATGCAATAACATATGGAAAACCGGAGAATGGCCAGAGGAATGAAAGAGATCAATATTTATCCCTTTATTAAAGAAAGGAGACGCAAGAGATTGTGAAAATTACAGGACAATAGCATTGATATCACACACAAGCAAAATACTACTCAAAATAATTCATAAAAGAATGGAGAACACAATTGAGAGAGAGCTTCCGGACAATCAAGCAGGATTTAGAAAATCCCGGGGAACGTGAGATCATATTACCAACATGAGGTGGATAATGGAAAGGCAAAGGGAATATGGAAAAAAATACACATATGTTTCATCAATTATAGCAAAGTATTTGACTGCATTAACCATGAACTGATGTGGAAAACTCTAATAGAAATGGGAATACCAAAACACTTGAAACAACTACTAAAGGGATTGTACAAAGACCAGGAGGCGGTGATAAGAATAGAATTTGGAGACACAGACAAATTTAAAATCAAGAAAGGGGAGAGGCAAAAGTGCATCCTGTCGCCATTTCTTTTCAACCTGTATGCAGAAAGGATAATGAGGAGGGCAGAAATGGAAGAGGCAACTGAAGGAGTAAAGATAGCAAGAAGGACATTGAATAATCTAAGATATGCGGATGACACAACACTACTGGCAGGTAAGAAAGCAGATCTGGAAAAACTGATAAGAAGACTGAATAGAGAAAGTGAGAAGGCAGGCCTATACTTCAACTTAAAGAAGACAAAGATAATGACAACAGCTGATCGGCACAGTTTCAAGATAGACGGAGAGGAAATAGAGATGATAACAAGCTTCACGTTCCTGGGATCATTAATAGGAAAAGATGGAAAATGTGACTCGGAAATAAAGAGAAGGGTTGTGATAGGGAAAACTGCAATGAACGGACTGGAAAAGATATGGAAAGACAAACATGTGAGCATAGACACAAAAAAAAGATTAGTCAGAACAATGATCTTCCCTACAGTACTATATGGCTGTGAGACATGGACAATAACAAAGAACATGGAGAAGATCAACGCATGCAAAATGTGGATATGGAGGAAGATGCAGAGAATATCATGGATGGAGAAGAAGACAAACAAAGAGGCGCGCAGGTAGATTGGAGTTGAGAATGATGAGACGTTACAACAAACAGTGAGGAGAAGGAAGCTGGGGTTTTTCGGACATGTTATGCAATCAAATGGAATGGAAAAGGAAATGATGCTGGCATGTGGAGGAGGAAGGAAGAAAAGAGGGTGCCCAAGAAAAAAATAAGATGAATGTGATACATGAAAAAACTTAAATGAGAATGGAGGAATTAAAGGATGCAACTTCGGAAAGAAGAAAGTGGAGAGGATTGGTCATGGCGGTCGTTAGATTTCCAAGAAATGACAGCACAAAGTGACAAGGTGTGATTTTTCATAGGTTAACAGCTAGAAGAGTGCCAGTTGCAGTTCAATCGTGAGCTAAATCCTTATCCCACCCGTGATTCTTCATGAGTTAACAGCCAGTAATTCTTAACACTCTATTCGTCAACATAATAGGAATTACATAACACCATAACCAGCATCATCATTCTTTAACCCCTTTTCCGTGTAATAAATGGACCCATTTTCCCACACATACGTAATTATTTTTAGGTATTTAAAAAAAAATAATACATGCTCACAAT
Organism: Bimastos eiseni; assembly: GCA_959347315.1. Taxonomy (NCBI): domain Eukaryota; kingdom Metazoa; phylum Annelida; class Clitellata; order Crassiclitellata; family Lumbricidae; genus Bimastos; species Bimastos eiseni. The sequence continues at coordinate 8,541,101 of OY365814.1, forward strand.
TAAAGGAAAGTCTGATATTTGAAAGTGTATAATCCAGAAGTCCTTCTTTGTTCTAATGAACAATTGAACGTAGACTCTGAGGAACATAGAAGCCAACAGATGTTTTAATTTGAAATTAAATGAAGATATTATAACTAAAAGTCTTAAGAGTTGCTTCAAAAACTATTATAGGGCCCAAAACTTCTGCAGTCACAGCCTTGCATGTCAATACCAAGATATTATTTCAATCTTATTATCAAAATAACTAGTTCAAAGGATATTCAGTCTTTTCAAACAATAGATTAGATTCAGAGTCAAAATTAAATAAAAAATAAAGGAGTCTTGGCAGCTCAACAATTTAATGGTATCGTCCAACTAGGTCAAGTGTGACCATCTGACCAAAACCAGTCTTAAGTTAGATTTTTTACAATTTGAGTGTCATATACCATTTTAAAGGATAAAGTCTCTCCTTTAAAATGACACAAACTTTATTGTTCTATGATGTTCCTGTCCAAAGTTATGAGTAAAACATATGGTTCAGTTGTTCCATCATTACTCCGAGAAAAATGCATTTGAAGGTTGGCATAATTTTGAAACAGAAAATGCGCAGCCAACCTACTTCATAATTGAGTGAAATTTGAAAAAGACAAACTAGCTTATGTTTGTTGTCTAATACAGCATAGGCTAAACAAATTTCTGGGCTTTCTACTCATACCAAGTTTTCTATCCTAGCCTCAAGCTGAGGTTGGCTATTAATGGCAGGAAAATGGCAAATTATACAAAATCATGAAGTTATGAAAACAACGGCCACCACAAGGTCATCTTAGAGCCATTAAAAATTTAATTTTTTCACCAAATTTAGTTTTTATGTGTCTAAAACATATTTATATATCAATTTATGTCAAAAAAAATTGAAAAACTTACTTTTTATCACATTTTTGCAATTATCTCACTAACGTGTATTGCGACTTACGACTGGTTTTGGTCAAATGGGTCACAAGTGATCTATTTACATTACACTATATATACCATTACCAATCTATTTAGTTCAATAGTATTAGATCTCTAAAATACCATTTGTATGTCACTGATAGACTTTCACTTGACAATTCCATATCAAGTCCTAACTGTTTGCTTCAGGAACCAACAAACTCACTAACATACATACATGTATACCCTACATATAAATGCAGTCATTATAAATGTCTTTTAACATGTACATTACATAAAACTTTCTAAGGACAGGAAATTTCAATCATGTTAGAAAGAAAAAAACTACAACTTAGACTTACTTTTCCTATACATTGCTTTAGTATGCTCCACACACTGAAATTTGCCCTTGAGAAAGCTGGCTCTGGAAGATAGCACCTGAAGACCATCAAAAAGAATCTCAAAATCAACAGACAACTTTGCATAGCATGACAGTCTGTATTAATTAAAAGAAATTGATTGGCTCTAGATACTTAGGTCGTCATTGCTATCTTTTACCTCAGCTCGTCATTTAAAGCAAATTCCACTAACATGGTGTTGCTAAATATTACTGCAATCAGAGATCATCTATATGATGCAATGCCTTAAAAACCACTGAAAAGGTTTCATGGATATAATAATTGATCAGATGTAGAATAATTCATGAATTTGAATTGTTACATATAGTGACAAATGAACTGACAGGTAATGATTGGAAAGGCTAAATGGCCTCTAGTCACAGCCTAGTCCACACTAGATTTACGACCGCTTCATACACGTCCTCTGCACATAAAGCCATTCAACCCATGCATCTCACTGATTGTCACAACAATTTTGACATTCCTTCATTTTTTAAACACAATATCATTTACATCTGTAAAATGTTGCTATACTACAGTGCTTGTTCATTTCAACATAAATTATGATCTGTGATACACAAGACAGACTGACCTTCCACCCCACATGGACTTTTCGGACAATTTCTTCTCTGCCAATATGACATTTCCATTGGACAAGGATTGACTCGTCTCATTTAAATGCACTTTGTCTTTAACTAAACCATTTGAACTGCACACTTTATCTGAGGAGAGAGACGATGATGTGGCAACTGACAGCAAACAAAATCGAAATTAATACACATGTAATTTAATATATATATCTCCTAAAAATGGATATTCAAATGTTCTAACTTTCAACCATTCAAGTTGCTAGTTTCATGGGGAAAATGTTAAAAAAATTGGTGGAAATCAGATAATATTTAGAGGTTGCCCATTGAAGAAATTTGTTTAACAATCCAGGGATTGTGGGCTTATTGTTTATAATTATGGCACATAATTTAAGCAGCCAAGGAGTAGATTGTCTCATTAATTGGCCAATTTAAAACTGTAGCATTTGAGAAACATACTATTACTTCCTGTTCATTCTGTAAACAAAATGCAGACAACGAATTTGAAAACTGCTTCATATAAATATATAATACGTTTTCACGGCAATTAAGCTGAGCTAGACACTGACTCAGGATATTATCATCCTTCGTATGTCTCCTGCGATAGTTCATCTCAAAAGGGTCAAACACAATGTCTCCTAAACAGTCAACTGCACTAAACAGAACCAATGTCTCTTCCAAAAATGCCACCTTCAGTGACAGTGAATATCAACAGGAGTACAATTCATTGTGCCAGGGCCAACTATCACACTACCACATCGAACACACTAAAACAAGATTTCACCTTAACTACACTTTAGACAGCACATTGAGATTGAAAGCCAATGGATGACTTTCACAGACCATATTGACCATCTTCCCATTCTTAGCCTATATGATCAGGTGCTGGAGTGGAGCAGCTACTCAGCATTCTGAAGCTTCCATCTGGCAGGAACAGCCAAGGTCCAAGCTACAGACATCATTATGTCTTGGAGCATGATGGGCCCAATATCGTTGTGTCTTCTGGTGCTTCCATGATTATAGAACCGGTTTCTAAGAGATTTGCTGAGATGACTGATGTAAACTGCCACAAAAGACGGATCATCCACCAATGCGACCAGTAGTGAAATCTTTTGCATATTTTAGCACTAGAAGCCTGAAGCAGTTATCCAATTTTAATTAAATGTTCATAGAATTTTGTTATGAGAACCTAAAAACTAGGTACTAGAGCTGTACCGATTAATCGGCCGGCCAATTATACAGATATTGGCAATATCGGAGATAGGCAAGATAATTGGCGCCGATTCTAAAAATGATTTTTTTTATTATTTTATAATATTATTTTCAGTCTAAAAAAAACAAAATGACAACAGCAACATCACTGGGTCTGTGAAGGACGACATTTCGCTCAGGTTCCATATCATTTCGTCGAGCCAATGGCTTTTTCAGACCAGTGATGAGACCACCCAGTGTGCTAGCATAGACCATGGGAACGTGTCAACACACAACATGTGCAGAGTGAGTCATAGAACCTGCTTAAAGGCCAAGGAACGGCTGGCAAAATCAAGCCAAAGAACGGCTGGCCAATTCAACAGAAAACCGATGAATATACATCGCGGAGACATGCTTAATGAATATATGCTAGCTGCCAATTAGAGCTGTACCGATATCACTTTTTGCTGATTATGCTGATACTGATTACTCATTTGCCGATACCCAATTGTTTAGCCGATTATTTCCTTGTGTTTCCCAAGATGTCCGGTTCCAAAAGATAGACCTACTGCTACTGCCTATTGCTGTGATACAAGCAAACACTTGCTAGGTGGGAGACGTATGCATGTAGTTGGGGACTATTCCTAGGCAAGCAATACAGATTAGACACACCCCCCGCCATCCACTTGTGCCCAGGGTAATTAATGGCCTATTCACAGCCACCCATCTAGTCTCAGCCTCTCAGGCAACTGAAATGTTTGGAGGTGATCTGATTGGCAGCTAGCATGTATTCATTAGGCATTGCCTCCAGGATGTACATTCATCAGTTTCACTGTTGAATTGGCCAGCCATTCCTTGGCCCATAAGCAGGCACTATGACTCACTCTGCACAAGACCTATGTTGACAGTTGTATCACAACAATAGGCAGTAGCAGTAGGTCTATCTTTTGGAACCAGACATCTTGAGAAACACAATGAAATAATCAGCAAAATAACCGGGTATCGGCAAATGAATAATCGGCAAATATTGGCATAATCAGTAAAAAGTGATATCGGTACAGCTCTAATCGTGATCTACCTACTCGAATGCAACGCTGACATATTATTAATTGCAGCCCATTTGATTGGTTGTGTTCCTAAATTTGGCCACATCTCTACGTACATGAGGTACGTCCTTCATTGGCTTTCGGTTCAGCAGCGCATTCAATATATGATCTCCTCTATTGTCTGGCACTGTGGTGAGGGCAATGCACCTGTCTATCTTAGGGATCTTAACCCTTTAACCAGCGCAAACTGAAATGTATGGGTCGTTAAAGGGTTAACTTCAGCTTCCTCTGGTTGCTGATCTCTTCGCTCGGCCTCTAGAGGATACTTTGTGGTTCCATATGCTCATACTGACACCAGGCAAAATAGAGCTTTTGCAATTGTGGGTCCCAGTGTTTGAAACAACCTCCCATCTGACCTGCGCTCTCTATAGCGTGACCTGTTTGGCTCTTTCCATAAACTTCTTAAGACTTTACTTTTGACCGGGCCTGGATCGGGAGCGCCTCTGAATAGTTGTCTTGAAGAGGCCCTATATAAATTACACTGATTGATTGACCTAGATGTAATATGTGTAAACTGTATACTCGATTACTAGTTGTTAATATCATAACAACAAATGAGGGACAATATAATAATATTTACAAATTAAATTGTCCTTATTATGTACAGCCTGATTTATAGACTATTAGCTTAGGCCTGATAGATTCTTTAGCACCTTTGAGAAGTTCTTGTAAAGCGCTTTATAAATAGACACCTACATACATACATGTGAAAACTTGCAAGAACGAGAGTGCATGTCTAAAACGCAATAGCCAACCACAGGGTAGGCCAGTTTGGATGGCAGAAAATTTAAAGGAAACATCGCTCTCACGGATGCTACCTGCTGACCCTTGCATAGGACAACCCCCAAACTTAAGCACCCACAACCCTCCAACCATTGCTTATTTTATAGGAGAACATAATATACAGTAGCTAGGTTGCATCATTTTAAAAAAGGGAATGACACTGTGAACTCTCAACTGTAAAAATATAAATTTTTTGAACTAATCGTAGGATTCAGTTTTGCATTAAATTTTGATTGCATCTATCAATTATGGAAATTCATCCATGAAGCATAATTCTCAATTTATCGGTAAATGAGATTCCAATAGTTTCGTCAGTTTTCGTCTGAGGAATATTAATTACTGTTGAGTGCTTCTGGGAAATGTGTATTTTGTAATAAATAATTTATGCTACCAATAACACTCAGACCTTGTAACCATAACTTTATATATTTATAAACTCATCAGGTGTTCCCAGCCTGTTACACAGCCATGATAGAAACAAATGGTTTTAAAAAGCATGTGAATCCTACCCCCAAAGTAACTTCACAAAACAGATTTATGATGCAGATGTAAGGACTTAGTCAGGTTTCTAGTAGATGTTATAACCAGAACTCACTTTCCATCCGACACATACAACATTTTCTTTAAAAAACAACTCTGATTGGATCATGGTTTGAGCAGAACAGACAGAACAGCATTCCAAAATCTAGGTCCACAACAACTTTAATCCATACATTCCTGTTCACCAACAACAGTTAAAGAGAATAATTTAAATATGAAATGTGTAATATTATAATGACGAGCACTGTTTAAGATTTCATATTAGTTTAATCAGACAAATCAGCAGATGTTAATAATTCACCTTCATCTGGACAATCGAAAAACTCTTCTGGATCAGAATCTGCCATTGCAGAATCTGCCATTGCCAAGAAAGATAACGATGAGTAATGAAAACAGAGGACGGACAACAGTCGCTGAAAACTACACGTAAAGTCCCACTTGTTGAGTTTAATAATTGAGAAGTTCTGTTACTTGTTGACTTCTGTAGACCATCTCACAATGACTGACAGCTCAGTTTCACCATCAACTCTTCACCTGCACAGTTTACAAATAACCAATAAGCATTATAACTAGAGCTGTACCGATATCACTTTTTGCTGATTATGCCGATACCGATTATTGCCGATTATTGATTTGCCGATACCCGATTATAATCGGGTATCTGCATAAATAATTATTTGTGTTTCCCAAGATGTCCGGTTCCAAAAGATAGACCTACTGCTACTGCCTATTCTTGTGATACAAGCAAAACACTTGTTCCGTAAGAGACGTATACATGTAGTTGGGGACTAATCCTAGGCAGGCAATGAAGATTAGACACACCGCCCGCCCTCGAACTGTGCCCAGGGTAATTAAAGTCCAAGGAACGGCTGGCCAATTCACCGCCACCCATCTAGTCTCAGGCGACTGAAATGTTTGAAATGTTTCGGGGATCTGATTGGCAGCTAGCATGTATTCATTAGGCATGCCTCCACAATGTATATTCATCGGTTTCTCTGTTGTATTGGCCAGCCGTTCCTTGGCCTTCAAGCAGGCACTATGACTCACTCTGTACAACACCTATGTTGACACGTTCTCATGGACTATACTAGCACACTGGGTGATCTCACCAATGGGCTCAAGAAGCCATTGGCTCGACGACACGATATGGGAACGGAATGAAATGCCGTCCTTCCCAGACCCAGTGATTCTGCTATAATCATTGTGTTTTATAGACTGAAAATAATATTATAAAATAAAAAAGAAATTTATAATGTTGGCGTCAATTACCTTGCCGAAATCCGTTAATTGGCCGGCCGATTAATTGGTACACCTATAATTATAAAAAATATGATTAATAAGCCTTATAACTGACTAAGACATATCCTACTACCAATGATCAACCTAACAGAAAAGAATATGATTAATAAGCCTTATAACTGGCTAAGACACTTCCTACTACTAAGGATCAACCTAACAGAAAAGAATATGATTAATAAGCCTTATAACTGGCTAAGACACTTCCTGCTACCAATGATCAACCCAACAGCAACGAATATGATTAAAAAGTTAGTTGATTCCTTAGTATTATTTGCTTACCAGCAGCGGTTGAATCAGAAGGAAAGACATGGTAAGTGTGTGTGTGTGTGTGCATACAAATTTCAAAACACAAGAAAGCACAGATCTTAACATGAAACATTTGCAGTACGTATAATGATGCACAGATGGACACTAGTAAAGCTGACAATTTGTGAGGTCATATATCAGCTCGTCTACAGGATGTATGATGGCTATGATGACAAAACATAAATTACAAGGACCACGATAAGGTAATGACCAGTGCTGATAATGAAGGACAATACACGACGTCATGTCAACACCATAAGCCAAACCAATCAACTGAACTAATCTGTTGTTTTACTTATTTCTGCTGCTAAGAAATAGATGAGCTCAAGATGTGCATAGGTTCAAATTTCAGACACTCAAGACAAGTACTTGAAAAATGGTTCAAAATCTTATGCCTCACAAAGTTGCAGTAAATGACAATTAAAATAGTGGCATGTAGCATTAGAATCTTTTATTAAATGTAGCCAGTCTTTCAAAATATTACTCAAACAATTTTAAACAATACAACACACAATTCATTCGCTGTAGCTCTGTTTTCTAGTGGGAATATCCAATCTAACATGAAGTGTAGATTTAGTAAATTGCCCTTCCACTACGCATCAGTGGTCTTTTCCACTTGATTTCCATCCATTCAACCGACAGGCTGAACTCTCCACTGTTAGATCACCTTTTAACAACTGACATAGCAACAAAAATTCTGGGCACCTAAACTATCTTTTAAAAAGCAACTTTGCTGGATTTACTTGGTGCACAAGCCTTTATAATACCATAACAAGTTAATTGTGGAACTGACCTGGACCCATAAAAATCGAAGCACCCATGGGCATTTGCCACCCCACTACCTCCTCTCAGCAGGCCTGCTTTTGCCAGAGCTGGAACCTCAAGTATTATTAACCATAACAACTAAGTACAGTGCACTTAAATGGAAATTTCAGAGACTAGGGTTTATAGTATCAGAGGCTGTACGTTTCAAGTAATATGAGAATATGCTGTAATATACTTTGGGCAGCATGCCCAAAGATACAGGGCAGAATGTCATAAGTTGCAAAAAACTGGCCTGGTGAACTATATGATTGGTCGATTTAGAAGAGACATGGAGTACAAGCCACAGCAAAATCCTCAAGCCTTCTTTCTAATGTGAGGCATTGTAGTTAATTGTATAATATATATGTATAATATGAATCTCTTTGAAATTAACAAAATTTGAAAAGATACACAGAGCACACGTGAAAGCTATTGGAAGCGAGCCAAAGTCTTGTTGAAAAAGTTCATTGCTGTGTCACTGGCTACTTGAAAATTTTCATATGGCAGAACGTTTTGGAACCACGAACTATCTAGCAAAAATGAATGTATGCAGCGCAATGAACATACTGAATAATCTATGTCATATCACAGAATGTCACTCCTGATTGATGGGTGACAATGATAGCCCTTTTTATGTTTGTTGACATGGAGTGAAAAAATGGTGCACTTCAGGACCACTAAATGCATACAAAGACATACGTCACAGGTAAATATAGTCTGTGAATATGTCATGTTGACCAATCATAGTGGTCATCCAATGCCATAATCTTCAACCTCTGAAGATTATGACCAAAGTGGCTGGCCAAAGTGTATAAGGGTCCTGCTACGCTGTATGAAGGATATTGCCAGATTTTCCGCCTTTTGGTTCGTACCCGGATCCGGTCCAAATACTCGGATTCGGTACCCGGTGGAAATTGTCTACTCAGTTATGCCCTAATTCCGTTGAATTTTCTTTAAAATAGTTATGTTAATTTATATATTTTAATTTATATTTGTTGCATTCCCAGGTGGCAACCAAATCAGTAATTTTTCCCGTTTGAATAGGCTCCAGCCACTTTCCGGCACAGGCTGCCCACTCAGAGTCTAACGAGCTGTATGACGTGTAATCAGAAAATGCTGCATGCTGGGATATCTGTACGCGAGCGTGCTGTTGTGTCGTGAGAGTATCACGAATTCACAATCTACTTATTAAGATAGTTATATTTAACAAGTAACGAATTTTACATAATCGTAATCATTATTATTTTTATTTCATGCCTGATTACTTTGAACTTAACCCATGTGGTTAGGGGAAGCAAATGAAGATGTTCAGATTTAAAAGAATAAGCACATATATCACAACGTGCTTATAACCATGTGAAATAGAGGAACGGCGACTAGAAGCTGATTGCATGGAATCCTGTCGGAATATTGCAGATCCTACAATGTAGCAGTCTAATGATGACTGATGCACGCAGTGGCCTAGCAATGAGTTATGGAGATTGTGCAACGCAGGTCTACTAGGTGGTAAGAGGCCACTAACCCTAAACGGTGCCTAACCCTAGCCCCTAAACCCAACTCTGGTCCTAACTATAAGCCCAGTACTAATCCTAACCCCTAACCTAAACCCAGACCCCAATCATAGTCACAAACCAATCCTTATCTATACGAAATTTAGCGTGTGAAGACCCCTGCACATGAGCCACCATTGCAGCACGTGCACTGTTAAAACACACCTCAAATTAGCAACATGTGTCGTGAGTACAGCTGTACTGATTAATCGACTGGTCGATTATAGACATATCGGCAATATCAGATATCGCAAGATAATCGGCGCAGATATTAAAAATTATTTTTTTTATTTAATAATATTATTTTCAGTCTAAAAAAGCAAAATGACGACAGCAACATCACTGGGTCTGTGAAGGACGGCATTTCGTTCCATTCCCATGTCATGTCATTGAGCCAATGACTTCTTCAGACCAGTGGCCAGACCACCCACTGTGCTAGTATAGACGGTAGGAATGTGTCAACATAGGTCTTGTGCAGAGTGAGTCATAGTGCCTGCTTGAGGGCCAAGGACTGGCTGGTCAATTCAAGCCAAGGAACGGCTGGCCAATTCAACAGAGAAACCATGAATGTACATCGTGGAGTCATGCCTAATAAATACATGCTAGCTGCTAATCAGACTAGATGGCTGCCAATCAGGCTGTGAATTGGCCAGCTGTTCCTTGGTCTTTAATTACCCTGGGCACAGTCCGATGGCAGGCGATAGGTCTAATCTGTATTGCTTGCCTAGGATTAGTCCCCAACTACATGCGTACGGCTCCTACGGAGCAACTGTTTGCTTGTATCACAACAATAGGCAGTAGCAGTATGTCTATCTTTTGGAACCGGACATCTTGGGAAACACAATAAATAATCGGCAAAATAGTCGGGTATCGGCAAATGAATAATCGGCATTAAGTGATATCGGTACCGCTCTAGTCGTGAGGGTCGTTCAGGGTCTGGTTAGGCATCGTAAGGGTCATTTAGGGTAAGGGTTAGTGTCGTTTTTAGACATAATACACAAAACTTTCAGCCACAGAATAATTTTTCTGTGCGGTTTTAGGCCGCAGATGCTCCACGCTTTAATTACAGTGGACAACAGTGATTTTGCTTCCTTGAGAATGTTGGGTGTTTACTATGTTGTTTTTGTTGCTGATCACGAAAATCACTTTGAAATTATCCTATCATGTACCATTTTTTAGAAATTTGCATTTAACAAAATTTATTTCCACATATTCAGCTACGATATTTCATTGGCATTATAATCAATCAAATAAATCAAAAATACTTGATATAATATGCTCTGTTCAACTGGGGCATGTCCAGGCATGCACTTAGGTCATGTTGCATAATGTTTGTTTTATAGTTGGTACAGCTTGGGTATGCATGAACATGAGAATACTGAAAGGAAGCTGCAAACAAAAGAAATAGTGCTATAAAAGTCGCTTGAATACAAGCAAATATACTACTCAGGCAGTTGATATCGTGCGCTGAGTGAGCGGCTTCAACCCTCATCTGGGGACTCACTTTGCAGGGACCTTAAGCAAGTCCTTCGCACACAATTGCTCTGCAGTACAACTGCAATTGTGCCATCAAGGCGTGTGTGTGCACTTCTGAGCAAAAAATGTTGGAAGGGCGGTATCAAATTTCGGTAATAAATAAATATATATAAATAAATATATATCAGTTTCTTTGTTTATATGTCATTAATCAAGGTCTATCATTGGGTTTTTTTTTCAAGCTGCACAAGAATTGAGCCAGTTTCATTATAATTCATCTCCAGTTTAGTAAGGTTTAGGACAGTTATTGACAGAAGAAATGTCTCGTTAGTGTCGCAACAGCCATGATACGTTCTGCTATATTTGTTAAGAGTACACAGTTAAGTCTAGAGATGCTTGATGACTGAATTTGTTAAAAAAGCATATGAGCTGTACTTTGGTTGTAAGACGAGTGATCAAGACAAGGAATGAGCTCTTCATATTTGCTGTGCAAGATGTGCCATCGATCTTAGAGCTTGGCTCAGAGGTACTTCAAAGGCAATGGCGTTTGCTAATCCAATGGTCTGGCAAAAACAGAAAGATCATGTTACAGTTTGTTACTTTTGCATCACTAATGTTTCTGGTTTCTCTGGTAAGACTAAGAAAGCGATTCAACATCCAAATCTGCCTTCAGCTATGAGGCCAGTGCCACATGATGAAACTCTTCCAGTACCAAATCCACCCAATGAAAATCTAGGTGCAGTCTGTGACAAACATGGAGAAAGATTTAAACAGGACATTGCCACAATGGAAAGACGGTATCAGGGAAACTGGAATCCAACGACGTTGGTTGACTATTGTTGGACACTGCAACTGCAACAGGATGCAGAGGACACGGATTACAAATGAAAATCAATATCAAAATATTTTTAGACAAGTGAAACTCACGATGCATCTCAAAATCGTTATGCAATTTACCTAGTCATAATTACTTTTCTAAAAAAACTCAAAATTCCTATGTGATACAGTCAATTCAACATTATATTTCTTTTCACTCTGAGGTAGGGTTGCCAGGTGTCCGGTATTAAACCGGACTGTCCGGTATTTAGACAGACTGTCCGGTCTGAAATTTCAGACGTTACCGGACATGACAGTGTTCGGTAATTTGTGGCAAATAATTACTAACTGTTGTTAAAATGACAGTTAGTTTGGAAATACAAAATACACGTGAAAAGGCGAAAACTGAAAACGTAGATTTCGTGGAGCGCTGTAGTCTACACGTTCTCTGTGGCTCTTCCCTTGGAAGCATCTATTATATTGTATTTATCATTCAGGATCTGCGGCCCAATTTTCAGCCACAACAGATAAAAAGTTAAAGCTGGGAAATACGATGCTTAGCCAAATATGGTTTGAAACGGAGACTGTAATCATAGACAAAAATGAAGGATTTCTTACAATTAAAAACATAGTAAATCAAATCACTTAAGCCTCACAGGTTATCCTCAGTTAGAAAAATGTTTAAGATATTTATGGACCTCTGCCATAGAACCGGACCCTGGGGCAGCAATCAATTCTGACCACCTCTCATCGTCCCGTTGTCCGGTAATTTTCTCAAGACTACCTGGCAACCCTACTCTTGAGGCGATCTATACTTTCACCACCCAAACATTTTTAGAAAGCAAACAAAAGTTTTAAATTTGTTGTCCAGTGTTGCCGCTTCCAAGTTTATTGTGTATGACAAATACATCAAATACTATCAATGCGTAAAATCTGTTTGTAGAGAAGTGTAGTAGAACGAACCTTCTGTCAATGCTTCACAGATTGTAATCCCACGTTGAAAAAGTAAGGCCACTATCGGTCTGTCGGTCACACACTCCTGTACATCTTATCCCACGCAAAAAAAATGCTTCAACTATCCAACTGCCATAGACTGCAGTGTATTAGTCAATGTCGCAGAACAACATGTAATAGTTACTGTGAAAATTTGGTTACGCTTCAAGTCCTCACGTTCTCATTTACTTGGTAACATTTCGCTCTGCCAAAATACAACGCAATAATAATTATACGGATCTCAGCAGCACCTGCCACAACACAAAATTCTTTGCCTCCGCTACTGTGCCCATCCGCTGAGCGATGTAATCCACCTCAGCCAGTGTATACGTGCGCCTCTTGAGTCTTGAAGATCGTTCTTCGCTATATCGTTGAGCAGCAGCAATAATAATGCTTCTAATCACGACCGCCCTAGTTATGTCTTGGTAAAGGAGCGTTCTATTCCCAACGCAAAACAGACACACAATTAATTCTACCTACACGGGTTTCTTGACCTCCTCCTTCTTCTATCGTAAATTTTCTTCGCCTGACCCTAACCGAACCTCATGACGCGCTAAATTTTGTATCGGTTCGGTCGTAGAAGTAGAATTTTCGGTTATTTTTGGCTGAAGGTTCGACCGCAGTAGAGTTATATATATATATATATATATATATATAAGATATTTTTTTCTTCCGTCAAGTGTGTGCCGACTGTGAGCTTCTAACGTTTTACGCGGTGGGTGTCGATGGCTCATTTCTGTCTGTCTCTGAATGACAGTGATTGTATTATATCTAGAACTCTATGTTCTTATGTCCACGCTGTATTTTCCTCAAGATCTTGTCTCACATTTTCCATCCATATCTTTGTTTTTGTTCCTCAACTCCGTGTTCTCTGAACTTTCTTTCTACGTCAATACGTGGCAATATAATGCTCTTAATTGCTGGTAGGCCTATGACCTCTTATATAGTAATAATAATAATCATTATTTAGGGTGACACAAAATTTCATTCGCCGTTTTCAAATTGCGTTTTCTCCGGAAGGGCTTCATATTTTTCTGATATTTTGTCAGTGCGTGCACAAGCCAAATGAAAGATAGGCCTAATGGTGTACACTGTGGCGGACACGCCACAAGGCTAGCATGACATGCAATGTCGATTCGTATTATATATTACACTTACTATTACTGTGGTCGCCACCTACGTATCCCTACGTATGTGTATGTAAGAGTGTATGTTTGTAAGCCTATGAAAGTATATAGTTATGCAGTGTTAACTGCCTAGCGTACGCGCTTATGATATTGACCTATGCTTGTTTGCGAGACGCACACAAGCAGACAGATGGACGGGCACGCGCACGGTTAGGAAGACCGAACGGCGTTTTTAAGCCACCGTGTAGCGTGCAGATACATCAGTCGGGATGAGTATAGCCTGACATGCGGTGCGTCGCTTATATTGTAGAGTGGTGACGACTGCTCTGCATATACGGTGCATTGAATTCTTTGGTTAGCGATTAGTACCGCACACCCGTGTGGTCGGTGAGCATTCGTTCAAAGTCTCGTTTACGCCAAGTTGCAAAAAATATAGTTGCGGACGAGAGGACGTCCAAAAACTAGTCCGAGTTACAGCCGAGCGTCTGGCGTTGAGACCGACTCTGCCGATCTGATAGGGCTGGGGCCCCACCCTGTTATCGATCGCGAGAAAGTCTGCAGCCAATTGTGAGGTTGGTTCCTTTGGGAAGATCTGACTGTGAAATAAATAAATCACAGGTCTGTGTAAATACAGGTAAAGCCCAGGTTAGCTGTTCGCATAGACCAAGAAAGATCGCGGATGGCCGTGAGTGATACAGACTGGGTGAGTCCCAGAGGGGATCGACAGCATATATCGAGTGAGAGGCCTCGGCGGCCAACAGAGAGATAGACTGGGAAAAATCCCCGACTGTGCAGACCATGAGAGTTTTGGTAGCCGTAAAATATTATTATTGGCTACCACGATCGGTCATAGGTACTCCTGCCGTCTACCAGCAATATATTCACAAGGTTGGTCGAGACCATGAAAGTTCGGGTGGCCGAGACCGAGGAGGTTCGGGTAGCCGAGATCGAGAAAGTTCAGGTGGCTGCAATTCAGAAAGTTCTGGTAGCCGAGACCGTGAAAGTTTGAGTGGCCGAGATCGTGAAAGTCCGGGTGGCCAAGACCGAGAAAGTTCGGGTGGCCGATAGAGATACAAGCCGGGTAGATTCCCGAAGTAGCTAGCAACCATACAACGGCTCGTTGGCAAATAAGGGGAAAGTTTCCCAGTCGATACGTACGATAAATATGGGGAAGTTCCCCAGTGAATATGTTCGATGCATATGGGGAAAGTTTCCCAGGGAATACGTTCGCTAACCGGGGAAGGTGACCCCATTGGTGCGTTCGACGATTACAAGAAAAGGTCGTGACTGGTGCCGAAGACCTCAATAATAGTGTAAGTCCCTATAAGTGCTTACAAAAGAGTTATTTCACAGGTGTTACATTACTGATTGTCATTTAAGGGTAGTGTATCGTTAATTAAGGGCAAGCAAGGTCACGATGATGCATTAGATACTACATAGGTGGTCGGGTTTGATGGAGCTTAAGCCAGGATGTGCTAATCGGACGATTGCCTGTCTTCAAAAGGCTGATAAATCGCTCGGTGCGTTGATCTCCGACAAGGCATATCGGAGGCCATTTGGTATGCCAAGGGAGGGGTTTTGACAGTTCCCCCACCCCTGCGAAATGATGTAGAACCTAGTTCCTATATAAGGAAGAGTACCCTTTAGCCCATTGCCAGTTACCCGAGAGTCGTCGTCTGTGATAGTGCTGTATGCCTATATGCAGAGAATTTCGGATAAGTTGAGCCCGTGAAAACCGTGATATTAGCGTTGAGAATCGAATTTATCCAGATTTTGAAGTTAAGTACCATCCATTTTGTATTTTATTATGCCCACCTAGATATGAAATTTGGGGAACATTATTACTGATCGCATAGGTTAGGGTCAGAAGATTGAATTATTCTGACTAAGAATATATATATGTTGACTGATGTATGCTTAATGTGAAGTACTTTTATTTCAGACTTAATTGTGACTTGGACATTGATTGTGATCCTTGTGATTTTATTTGGAATACTTGTCTGTTAATTAACTACTTTACTGTTCTTGCTTCCAATTAAACTTCTTCATATTCTTTCATGACGTCTCAGGAGTCTTTGCATCAAGTAGGATTGGCTACTGAGGTAGAAAGGATAAATTCACCTTTCAGTAGACCTGATTCTGCACTTGACAGGTTGTTTACTAAACTAGATAGTATGTCAAAGAATCAGTTGGAATCAGAGAACAGGATAGAAAATAAGCTAGCTAAAATCTCTGAGTCAGGCAGATTTAGTTAGAAGGCAGTCTGAACAATTGGCTAATCTATCAGAACTTAGCGAGAGGTTGGAAAGAGTAGAAGGTTCTACTCGGGGATCCGTGAGTCGAGTTTCGAACCCTGATTGCTTCGATACAGCAATTGCCGCACCCTGTGACGCCGTGCCCTATACCATCAGCCACCCTTTATACTCGTCATCCCATGATTTACGGAATTTGTCACTGGTTCAGGAAGCGAGTACAGCCCCTGATTTTCTGCGTAGAAGTGAGCGCTTAAAAGGAAGATTGCGTCCAGATTATAAAATGCTGGATAGACTAGGCTCTTCTTCTATGTGGCCAAGTTTTGAGGAAGCTAACCGATTCCGACCCTTAATCTCAGAAGGAGGTGGTTTAAACTCTCTAGACTCACGAGGACTCAATGGGTTATACACTGTTGGGAACCCGGAAATCCCACGTCACCGATTAGCGACCGGTGCCGAGTACGACCCCGAGACTTACAATTGCAGGTGTTTCCGCATATTCTTTTCCCCGTACGGTTTCGTTAATATATATACCTGGATACCTAACACAGTTTTACTCTCACAGTTTTCCCGTGGTATCTTTACTTGCGTGTCTGATCGCAATATCTTTAATCGCGGTTTCCCCGCGATATCTCTTCTTGATTGTATTACAGTCTTTCGATAAATATTCTAATTAGCTACCGAACGTAGTCATAGATACTCCCCGAGTTTTCCCGAAGTCCCAGTATATACTGCGGTGTTGGTGGACAATTGCCAACGCAGAGGACGGTCAATCGTGGTGCATGATAATTTATACGCGTGAGGCCGGTATGCCACACACGGAAATGGACCGAGAGGTACATGAAGAGTGGAAGATGCGATGTCCGGTGGATAAGTGTCTGGGGAAGCGCGACGTTAAGATCAGTGACCAGTATTGCCTATGGCAAAGTGACGAAGGGACTTGTTACAAATATATCTGCTCTCCGGAACAGGGAGAACGTTTGGTGCC
The DNA here is from genome assembly GCA_959347315.1 of Bimastos eiseni. NCBI lineage: Eukaryota > Metazoa > Annelida > Clitellata > Crassiclitellata > Lumbricidae > Bimastos > Bimastos eiseni. Next base: position 8,558,226 of record OY365814.1, read on the forward strand.
CTCCTGTTGGCGATTGCTTAAGAGTCACGAGATGTAGAATGATACGACGAAGCTCAGGTCAGGTAGAGAGAAAGAGGAAAAATCGTCTCTAAAGGGCAACCAAGAAAGGGAAGACACTGGTCGGTAAAAGAGTTCTGAATAAAGGCCATCTTCATGACGTTACCCATCCGGCGACCGCGGAAGAGATAGAGTCTGATCCCAAGACAGCGTCTTATACTGTTGCCTCTTTTAGAGAAACGGTCAACCCCGATTCTCCTCTGACAGTCACTGCTACGATAGGCAGAGATGGAGAACAGTCGATCTATAGGCCTACTAAAAATAGACTTAGAAGTGACTCGAGTGGCTCCAGACACAGATGAACTAGGACTGGAGCCGACACCGATGCTCGACCTGGTAGTGTCCGAACGGTGTACGCCACAGTACAAATTTGGCTCTGATCCGGTCCGTGATTGCCATTATACACTGTGTTCGGAAATAAATGAACCCCAAAATGATAGGCCTGATATGAAAATAAACAGTAAATATTCCATGACGAAACGTCTTCATGACTATAAATCGGGGCACGGGGGTTGAAGTTGAAATACCTTATCTAGGAGAATGTAGGTCCCTAATCATTGTAATGATTTTTGTAAGAATTTTTTAAAGAATTTTTCTATGTCTATATTGTCAGTCGATATCGAGAAATATCAAGAATTACATTAAATTTAATCTTATTAGAACGATTTAAGTTGCATTTAGCGTGATTTAGATTAGAAATTGGACGAGGGACGAACTTTGGATGAGAAAACTTGTGTGGAAAAACAATACAAAACCAGCACAATAGTCTTGCATACAACACTGGCGATAATACAGATAAGGCGGTGAAAATCAGAACATTCCGGAGAGATAAACAAAACGATGGCAGCTAAAGGTGTAACTATGAAGGACTTAAAAAAATTGCGAAAGTTGCGATATGTTCAGTATTCCTGACAGATTCGAAGAACTAAAGAAATGCATGGCATGTGGACGTATAGAGAGTCTTGAGCAAAGAGTAAAAGAAATGGAGAAAAGTCTTTCGGAATTCCTAGATAAGAGAAAATTAAACGAGAATTTGGAAAAGAGGCACAAAGAAGAAGATGAAGTCAGATTCGATAGGATCGAGGAGAAAATAAACAAAATCAAAGAAGAAAGTGGAGAATTCATGGATGGGGATAAAGCAGATAAATGGAGCACAATAGTAAAAAAGAATGTAGAGAAGGAACTAAAAGTCGTCAACGACAAAGTTAAAGAGGTGGAAGGGAAGATCAAAGAAGCAGCGGATGAAGTAAGAAGGAGAGAGGAAGAATAAACAATATAATGATACACAGACTGGAAGAAACTGTGGATGTGAGAGGGGAACAAGCAATAACAGAGGACAGGAAGAGGGTGATGACCCTCGTCAACGAAGTGCTAGGAGTGAACGTTGAAAATAAGGACATAAAAAGAATTTTTCGACTGGGCAAAGGAACAGATCGAAAGATGGCAAGACCTCTACTAGTTGAATTTCGGGAGAAAACCAACAAGAACGAAGTCATGGAATCACTGTCGCTACTGAAGAATGCGCCAGAAAAATAAAAAAGAATCTCGGTGGCTCACAATGTGACGGAGAGCGAAAGAGAGAATTGTAGAGTCCTCGTAAAGACACGCACATTGAAACAAAGCCAAGAAGAGGCGGGGGAATGGGTTTACAGGGCAAAAGGAAGTATGAAAATCGTAAAGATAAAGAAACAGATATAAAAGACACTGCATCAAGGGGAATGAAGGAGAAAAGGCAAAGAGAAGATGTTCAAAGGACTTCTGGACAAGACAAAAAATAAATACTCAGGAGATTAGGTAATGCAAAACAAATTCTAAAATGCTTCTATGCAAATGTAAGGAGCCTAATAAGTATGGAAAAGAGATTGGAGCTTGAAAATTATGTGGAAAAAGAAGCTCCAGATATAATTGGCCTAACAGAAACGTGGGCTAAAATGGATATAGAACATTGCGAATTAGCATTGGATGGATATGTAATGTTTAGGAAAGATAGAGAAAATCAGAGAATAAATGGTCATGGAGCAGGAGGTGTCCTGCTATACGTGAAGGACACCATTAAGGCAATAGAAAGACAAGACATGAGGAATGCGAAATTCAAAGAGAGTGTAGGGAGTGAAATATACTATGGTGTAAATAGGTTGTTAGTCGGAGTATGTTATAGACCACCAGATGTGAACCAGGAAACAGAAGAGACTATACGAAATAATTGGAAGGGCAAGTAAGGAAACAACGATTGTAATGGGCGACTTTAACTATCATATTGACTGGGAGGAGTCGGAAGGAGAGAAAATACAAGATAAAAGTTTCTAGATGTTTTTAATGATGCATTTCTTCAGTAACATGTTGCAGAAGTAACTAGAGAAGAAAGCAAGTATATCCTACACCTGATTATGACATCGCAGGAGAACCTGGTGGAGAACATAGGGATAGGAGAGAACTTCCACACAAGTGATCACCAAATTATCGGATGGTCATTGACAACAGGAGATTATTTGGAGACAGTAGAGAAGCAGAAGAGACATAACTATTTTAAGGCTAATTATGGAGAGATAAAAAAAAGCTGAGGGACATGAATATTGATAACAGGATAAAAGGGCATGGTGTAAATGAAAGTTGGAAAATCCTAAAGAAGTGTTTGAAAGAAGTAATTGAAGAATACATACCAGTATTAACAGGAAATTTGGTTAAAAAAGGTCATGGGTTACCAGAGAAGAAGAAGAGAAGAGCTAAGCAAAAGGCTTGGAGAAATTATAGCAAGCTAAAGTGATGGAAGGTAACGAAGGGCGCTACCAAGAACCAAGTATTCAGAACCGAGTTACAGAACTTAAGAAACAGTATGTAAAAAAAGGAACGATTCTAACAGGGCTAATAAAGAAGCCATCCAGAAATACGAAACGAAATTGGCTCAAAATGTAAGCAAGAGCTTTTACAAATATGTAAGAAATAGACGGAAAAAGAAGGATAGAGTAGGGCCACTGATGAACGCTGAGGGAGAAATTATCATAGAGGACAAAGAGACAGCAGAAGAATTAAATAAGTACTTTGGATCTGTATTCAGCCTAGAAGATGGAGAAAAGATACCAGAGGTGCTTGCAATGTTCATGGGAAAAGAAGAAGAGAAGTTAGAGAATGTACTCTTTACAAGAGAAAAACTTATAAATGAATTAGAGAAACTGCGCATGGACAAAAGTCCAGGAATGATGAACTGCATCCTG